>CM060311.1:7700446-7707946 GCA_030674185.1 Monoplex corrugatus | reverse complement strand
GACCTTCTAGTCAATCGTCCGTTGCTCTAACCACTTTGCCACTTTGACGTTCCATTTCTTTTTAACACTTTCTTCAGAACCAAAACGTTATTGTGTGGCTGGCCCTGGTCTTGTTAGTTGCCTGATAGTCACACAGCAAATCCTTCATCTGTCATCTGACGACAGTCTCATGAAGAAACTGACTTTTACGTTTTGTCAAGACAGCATTTCTGTGTTTTGTCATGACAGCATTTCTGTGTTTTGTCAGGACGGCATTTCTGTGTTTTGTCATGACAGCATTTCTGTGTTTTGTCATGACAGCATTTCTGTGTTTTGTCATGACAGACAGCATTTCTGTGTTTTGTCATGACAGACAGCATTTCTGTGTTTTGTCAAGACAGCATTTCTGTTTTGTCATGACAGCATTTCTGTTTTGTCAAGACAGACAGCATTTCTGTGTTTTGTTAAGACAGCATTTCTGTGTTTTGTCAAGACAGACAGCATTTCTGTGTTTTCTCAAGACAGACAGCATTTCTGTGTTTTGTCAAGACAGACAGCATTTCTGTGTTTTGTCATGACAGACAGCATTTCTGTGTTTTGTTAAGACAGACAGCATTTCTGTGTTTTGTTAAGACAGCATTTCTGTGTTTTGTCAAGACAGACAGCATTTCTGTGTTTTGTTAAGACAGCATTTCTGTGTTTTGTCAAGACAGACAGCATTTCTGTGTTTTCTCATGACAGACAGCATTTGTGTGTTTTGTCATGACAGACAGCATTTGTGTGTTTTGTCATGACAGACAGCATTTCTGTGTTTTGTTAAGACAGACAGCATTTCTGTGTTTTGTTAAGACAGCATTTCTGTGTTTTGTTAAGACAGCATTTCTGTGTTTTGTTAAGACAGCATTTCTGTGTTTTGTTAAGACAGACAGCATTTCTGTGTTTTGTTAAGACAGACAGCATTTCTGTGTTTTGTTAAGACAGACAGCATTTCTGTGTTTTGTTAAGACAGACAGCATTTCTGTGTTTTGTTAAGACAGACAGCATTTCTGTGTTTTGTTAAGACAGCATTTCTGTGTTTTGTTAAGACAGACAGCATTTCTGTGTTTTGTTAAGACAGACAGCATTTCTGTGTTTTGTTAAGACAGACAGCATTTCTGTGTTTTGTTAAGACAGCATTTCTGTGTTTTGTTAAGACAGCATTTCTGTGTTTTGTTAAGACAGCATTTCTGTGTTTTGTTAAGACAGCATTTCTGTGTTTTGTTAAGACAGCATTTCTGTGTTTTGTCATGACAGACAGCATTTCTGTGTTTTGTCAAGACAGCATTTCTGTGTTTTGTTAAGACAGACAGCATTTCTGTGTTTTGTCAAGACAGACAGCATTTCTGTGTTTTGTCAAGACAGCATTTCTGTGTTTTGTCAAGACAGCATTTCTGTGTTTTGTTAAGACAGCATTTTCTGTGTTTTGTCAAGACAGACAGCATTTCTGTGTTTTGTCATAACAGACAGCATTTCTGTGTTTTGTTAAGACAGACAGCATTTCTGTGTTTTGTCAAGACAGACAGCATTTCTGTGTTTCGTTAAGACCAGCATTTCTGTGTTTTGTCAATACAGACAGCATTTCTGTGTTTTGTCAAGACAGCATTTCTGTGTTTTGTCAAGACAGCATTTCTGTGTTTTGTCAAGACAGACAGCATTTCTGTGTTTTGTCAAGACAGACAGCATTTCTGTGTTTTGTCAAGACAGACAGCATTTCTGTGTTTTGTCAAGACAGCATTTCTGTGTTTTGTCAAGACAGCATTTCTGTGTTTTGTCAAGACAGCATTTCTGTGTTTTGTCAAGACAGCATTTCTTGTTTTTCAGACAGACAGCATTTTTGTTTTGTCATGACAGACAGCATTTCTGTGTTTGTCATGACAGCATTTCTTGTTTTGTTAAGACAGACAGCATTTCTGTGTTTTGTCATGACAGCATTTCTGTGTTTTGTCAAGACAGACAGCATTTCTGTGTTTTGTTAAGACAGACAGCATTTCTGTGTTTTGTCAAGACAGCATTTCTGTTTTTGTCAAGACAGACAGCATTTCTGTGTTTTGTCATGACAGCATTTCTGTTTGTAAACAGATTTTGTTTTGTCAAGACAGACAGATTTCTTGTTTTGTCAAGACAGACAGCATTTCTGTGTTTTGTCAAGACAGACAGCATTTCTGTGTTTTGTCAAGACAGACAGCATTTCTGTGTTTTGTCAGGACAGACAGCATTTCTGTGTTTTGTCATGACAGACAGCATTTCTGTGTTTTGTCAAGACAGACAGCATTTATGTGTTTTGTCAAGACAGACAGCATTTCTGTGTTTTGTCAAGACAGACAGCATTTCTGTGTTTTGTCAAGACAGACAGCATTTCTGTGTTTTGTCAAGACAGACAGCATTTCTGTGTTTTGTCAAGACAGCATTTCTGTGTTTTGTTAAGACAGACAGCATTTCTGTGTTTTGTCAAGACAGACAGCATTTCTGTGTTTTGTCATAACAGACAGCATTTCTGTGTTTTGTCATGACAGCATTTCTGTGTTTTGTCAAGACAGCATTTCTGTGTTTTGTCATGACAGCATTTCTGTGTTTTGTCATGACAGACAGCATTTCTGTGTTTTGTCATGACAGCATTTCTGTGTTTTGTCATGACAGCATTTCTGTGTTTTGTTAAGACAGACAGCATTTCTGTGTTTTGTCATGACAGCATTTCTGTGTTTTGTCAAGACAGACAGCATTTCTGTGTTTTGTCATGACAGCATTTCTGTGTTTTGTCAAGACAGACAGCATTTCTGTGTTTTGTCATGACAGCATTTCTGTGTTTTTGTCATGACAGCATTTCTGTGTTTTGTCAAGACAGACAGCATTTCTGTGTTTTGTCAAGACAGCATTTCTGTGTTTTGTCATAACAGCATTTCTGTGTTTTGTCATAACAGACAGCATTTCTGTGTTTTGTCATGACAGCATTTCTGTGTTTTGTCAAGACAGCATTTCTGTGTTTTGTCATGACAGCATTTCTGTGTTTTGTCATGACAGACAACATTTCTGTGTTTTGTCATGACAGCATTTCTGTGTTTTGTCATGACAGCATTTCTGTGTTTTGTTAAGACAGACAGCATTTCTGTGTTTTGTCATGACAGCATTTCTGTGTTTTGTCAAGACAGACAGCATTTCTGTGTTTTGTCATGACAGCATTTCTGTGTTTTGTCAAGACAGACAGCATTTCTGTGTTTTGTCATGACAGCATTTCTGTGTTTTTTCATGACAGCATTTCTGTGTTTTGTCAAGACAGACAGCATTTCTGTGTTTTGTCAAGACAGCATTTCTGTGTTTTGTCATAACAGACAGCATTTCTGTGTTTTGTCATGACAGCATTTCTGTGTTTTGTCAAGACAGCATTTCTGTGTTTTGTTAAGACAGACAGCATTTCTGTGTTTTGTCATAACAGACAGCATTTCTGTGTTTTGTCATGACAGCATTTCTGTGTTTTGTCAAGACAGACAGCATTTCTGTGTTTTGTCATGACAGACAGCATTTCTGTGTTTTGTCATAACAGAGAGCATTTCTGTGTTTTGTCAGGACAGACAGCATTTCTGTGTTTTGTCAAGACAGACAACATTTCTGTGTTTTGTCAGGACAGACAGCATTTCTGTGTTTTGTCATGACAGCATTTCTGTGTTTTGTCAGGACAGACAGCATTTCTGTGTTTTGTCAAGACAGACAGCATTTCTGTGTTTTGTCAAGACAGCATTTCTGTGTTTTGTCAGGACAGACAGCATTTCTGTGTTTTGTCAAGACAGACAGCATTTCTGTGTTTTGTCAAGACAGACAGCATTTCTGTGTTTTGTCAAGACAGACAGCATTTCTGTGTTTTGTCAGGACAGACAGCATTTCTGTGTTTTGTCAGGACAGACAGCATTTCTGTGTTTTGTTAAGACAGACAGCATTTCTGTGTTTTGTCATGACAGCATTTCTGTGTTTTGTCAAGACAGAGTTTGTACGTTAGGATTAACTGTTACATGCACCAACGCCGCAGATGGCGTGTGATGTACAAAGTTCCAAAATGATTGCGGTTAAAAAAACATAAACCTGCGCTGAAACTCAACGTGCTGGTGAGGTCTTAAAGGACATACAGAAAGCTGATAGAACATTAACTGATGACCTTGTATGTGTATCGTATCATCATGTTATCACAGTGCTGATTGATGACCATTGTGTGAGTTTCATATCATTATTTGATTAAGCAGTAATTGATGACCATTTTATGATAAAAATATCGTATCATCATCTGATCACACTACTGATGACCATTTTATATCCTATCATCATCATCATCATCATCATCATCTCTCATCATCATCATCATCATCATCATCATCATCATCATCATCATCATCATCATCATCATCATCATCATCATCATCATCATCTCACTGCACTATTATCATTTCATTGTTATCATCATCACCATCAGCGTCACCATCAGCGTCATCATCAACATCCTCCTCCTCTTCCTCCTCCTCCTCCTCCTCCTCATCATCATAAACATCATCATCATCGTTTTTCTGTACTTTGTATTCTATCACCTGTCTCCATTTTTTTATGCTATGGTCCATTGTGATATTTGATAAACTACCTTGATGCTGCTTTGATATGTCGGTGATTATATCTGTATACATTGCAACGAGCATTCCTTGACATGGACTGCGCTATGAAATGGAATCATTTATTATATTTTTATGAATAATATTATTGTTATTATTATTATTGTTTTTATTCTTATTATTGTTATTATTATTATTATTATTATCATTATTATTATTACTGTTGTTGTTGCAATGAACATTATTGAAACTATTTCTTCTTCTTGTTCTTATTTTTCTTCTCCTTTTCTTTGTTGTTGTTGTTGTTCTTCTTCTTCTTCTCATAATTGTTATTAGTAATATTATTATCGTCGTGGTTGTCGTCGTCATCATCATCACATCATTATCATTTTATTATTATTATATTATTATTATTATCATTATTATTATTATTATTAGTGATGGTGGTAGTAGTAGTAGTAGTAGTGGTGGTGGTGGTGGTAGTGTAGTAGTAGGTGTAGTTCTGTCTTCAGTGGACTTGATACAAAATGTAGTTCCCAATTCCATTCCATCTCAAGAGTTTGCCCGTACATAACTGTTACCTGCATAGACTCCAGACGTATTCCTGATCTTGGCTGGCATATTTGCGAAGAGAGCGTAAGAAACGACCAATGAGATAACTCCTTCTTGAAAAAAAATAGCAAATCCTGACCGAATAATGAAGCTGACCCGATTATCAGCCTTCCTATTTAATTCGTCATTTGCAGTCTCTGTCCTGGTTTAGACAGCTCTAAAAACTTAACCTCTGGTAACAATACTATAACTAGAAAAAACACGAAAGAAGAATACGAACGCGTATTTAATACAACAAGACAAGACAGGCGCAAATTTTCGGCCAACTGGCTTTTGTCAAACGTAAGATTACAAACAAACAAACAAACACCAGATACAAAAATTTTGAGAAAAATACTGAAACTTCCCTGCTGTTGTGTCCAAGTCAGTTTATTCCTTTTCGCACATTGGACACAGCAGCAGGGAAGTTTCAGTATTTTTCTCAAAATTTTTTGTATCTGGTGTTTGTTTGTTTGTAATCTTACGCTTGACAAAGGCCAGTTGGCCGAAAATTTGCGCCTGTCTTGTTTTGTTGTATTAAATACGCGTTCGTATTCTTCTTTCGTGTTTTTTCTGATTCCTGTTTGCTTGAACGCGGGCAGTCACACTTGTTTCGGATTTCGAATACTATAACTAGTATTAAAATCTTACTGTCTGTATTGTGTTCTTATGATCAGTAGTGTAAGGTAATGCTATGATCAGTAGTGTAAGGTAATGTTATGATCAGTAGTGTAAGGTAATGTTATGATCAGTAGTGTAAGGTAATGTTATGATCAGTAGTGTAAGTTAATGCTATGATCAGTAGTGTAAGGTAATGTTATGATCAGTAGTGTAAGGTAATGTTATGATCAGTAGTGTAAGGTAATGCTATGATCAGTAGTGTAAGGTAATGTTATGATCAGTAGTGTAAGGTAATGTTATGATCAGTAGTGTAAGGTAATGCTATGATCAGTAGTGTAAGGTAATGCTTTATGAGTATGCGTCATTCATTTGTTTGTAAGCCTGCTTCTGTGCATACGTGCGTTCGTCAACTTGAGTACCTGTGTAAGTCCTAGTCTCTTTTTATGTCCATGCGTACGTATATCCGCATCTGCATGTCTGTCTGTGTCTGACCACATATCTCCTCTCCTGGCACAACTTCACTGGCTCCCTGTATCAAAGCGCATACAGTACAAACTAGACACCATGTGCTACAAAAGCCTCAATAACGCAGCCCCCGATTACCTGTCAAGCCTACTTGAGATCTATGTTCCCTCACGTACCCTCCGCTCTGCCTCCGATCCTCTGACTTTTCGCTTTCCACGCACCAAGCTCAATACCTATGGTCCACGAGCCTTCTCTGTTTCTGGTCCACTTTCCTGGAACAAACTTCCTCTCTCTGTCCGTCAGCAACCTACTTTTGTCTTCTTCAAGTCCGCTCTCAAAACTCACCTTTTCTCCTCCGCATAAAATCCTGACCTCACTCATCCCCCCTCTGTAGCCTGTCTCCACTCGGAGGGGAATCACATTGTAATATATATTTGTATATAATATGCTCTCTATAATTTTCCATTGCTTTTATTCTTTTTCCCCATTTATAGCCATGTGTAAGTGTTGTGTGTGCGTGTGTGTGCGCGCGTGCGTAAGTGTATGTTCAGCGCTTAGATTTGATTTTTATCGAGATTTTGCGCTATATAAATATTGTAATTATTATTATTATTATTATGTTTGTATGTTGGTGTATGCGTATTCGTTCATGTTAGAATACTGTTTGCTCGTGTCAGACCCATATAACACTGTTTGTATTTTCTGTCCTATGTCATATCATGATTATTTTGTTGATTTACCATTGAATTACATATGTATGTGTACATTTTCTGTAAAGAGCAAAGCGCTTTGGATCTTACCTCCAGACATATTGTGCTATATACATCTTTCGGTATTACCATCATCATCATCATCATCATTATTATTATTATTATTATTATTTTATTATTATTATTATTATTATTATTATTATTATTATTATTATTATCATTATCATTATTATTAATTATTATTATTATTATCATTATTATTTTTATTATTGTTGTCGTTCTTGTTTTTCTTGTTATTATTATTATTATTTATTGTTGTTCGTGTTGTTATTATTATTATTGTTGTTGTTGTTCTTGTTGTTATTATTATTATTTGTTGTTGTCTTGTTATTATTATTATTATTATTGTTCTTGTTGTTATTATTATTACTATTATTATTGTTGTTGTTGTTATGTGTTGTTTAATATCAACGTTTGTCCCCTTGTTTAATCGTGTTTATCTGGTCGCC
>CM060311.1:7682946-7685446 GCA_030674185.1 Monoplex corrugatus | reverse complement strand
TGACCATTTCACACCCGTTCCCTACACAACAAAACCCACAGACATTCACATTCACACCCGTTCCCTACACAACAAACCCTCAAACATGTGACCATTTCACACCGTTCCTACACAACAAAACATCAACATGTTGACCATTTCACACCTTCCTACACAAAAACCCTCAAACATGTTCACCATTTCACACCCGTTCCCTACACAACAAAACATCAAACATGTTGACCATTTCACACCCGTTCCCTACACAACAAAACCCTCAAACATGTTCACCATTTCACACCCGTTCCCTACACAACAAAACATCAAACATGTTGACCATTTCACACCCGTTCCCTACACAACAAAACATCAAACATGTTGACCATTTCACACCCGTTCCCTACACAACAAAACATCAAACATGTTGACCATTTCACACCCGTTCCCTACACAACAAAACATCAAACATGTTGACCATTTCACACCCGTTCCCTACACAACAAAACCCTCAAACATGTTCACCATTTCACACCCATTAACTGCACAACAAAACCCTCAAACATGTTCACCATTTCACACCCATTAACTACACAACAAAACCCTCAAACATGTTGACCATTTCACACCCGTTAACTACACAACAAAACCCTCAAACATGTTGACCATTTCACACCCGTTAACTACACAACAAAACCCTCAAACATGTTGACCATTTCACACCCGTTAACTACACAACAAAACCCTCAAACATGTTGACCATTTCACACCCATTAACTACACAACAAAACCCACAGACATGTTAATAATAATATACAATATTTTATATAGCGCAAAATCTTGATAAAATCAAATCTAAGCGCTAAAACAGACACACACGCACGCACGCGCACACACGCACGCACGCACGCACGCACGCACACGCACACGCACACGCACACGGCTATAAATGGGGAGAAAGAATAAAAGCAATGGAAAATTATAGAGAGCATATTATATACAATTATATATTACAATGTGATTCCCCTCCGAGTGGAGACAGGCTGCAGAGGGGATTGAGTGAAGTCAGGATTTTATGCAGAGGAGAAAAGGTGAGTTTTGAGAACGGACTTGAAGGAGACAAAAGTAGGTTGCTGACGGACTGAGAGAGGAAGTTTGTTCCAGGAGAGTGGACCAGAAACAGAGAAGGCTCGTGGACCATAGGTATTGAGCTTAGTGCGTGGAAAGCGAAAAGTCAGAGGATCGGAGGCAGAGCGGAGGGTACGTGAGGGAACATAGATCTCAAGTAGGCTTGACAGGTAATCGGGGGCTGCGTTATTGAGGCTTTTGTAGCACATGGTGTCTAGTTTGTACTGTATGCGCTTTGATACAGGGAGCCAGTGAAGTTGTGCCAGAAGAGGAGATATGTGATCAGCTTTTTTCTTTTTTAGTACAAGGCGTGCAGCATTGTTTTGAATGCGCTGCATTACCTACACACCACCGACTCCTTCACTCTTTCCACCACCGTCTATGCAGGACGTAGGTGGATAGATACGGTGAGGATGTGAAAAGGTTAATTGGATTAACCCTCACAATCCCACGGTCTGGCAGTTTGCTTTCCACACATCTCATTTTTTTTTTTCCCATGGCTCGTTGTTATTTTATTAAGACGATACAAACACAATAATTAACGTCGTTAATGTCTAGACACGCCCCTCTTGAATCTCTTTCAGCCATTTGCTAGAGCGCCCGCTCCAACACCAAGACAGCTGAGCAAACACACTCACGCACGCACACCACCGCACACGCAGACACGCACTCGCGCGCGCGAACACACGCACACACACACACACATACACACACACATACACACACACTCACGCACACACACACACACACACATACACACACACACGCGCGCCACACACACACACACACACACACTCATATAACAGACAATCATACACACATTCACTCATTCACACAGACAAGACACACACACACACACATACACACACACACACACACATTGTTTCAACACACACACACACACACACACACACACACACACACACACACACACATCACTCAGACACATATATACACACACAAAACAAACACACTCATTCACTCAGTCTCACACACGCACACACATCTATTACTTAAAAACGCACATTCTCGCTCAGATGTGCTGGCACATGCACTCGCGCGCGCGCACACGCACCACACACACACACACACACCACACAACACAACACACACACACACACACACACACACACACACACACACGACCTTCAGATTATGAGACTGAGGCGCTACCTACTTATAGTGAAAAGACGTTAGATCAAGCAACGAACGAACACACACACACAGAGTTAGAGAGAGAGAGAGAGAGAGTGAGAGAGAGAGAGAGAGAGAGAGAGAGAGAGAGAGAATAAGTAAGTAAAGAATATCTATTGAACATGTGAACCAGTGTTAAATTAACGTTGTAGATTTCACAGACATGGACAGGTGTGTGTGTGTGTGTGTGTGTGTGTGTGGG
>CM060311.1:7615446-7652946 GCA_030674185.1 Monoplex corrugatus | reverse complement strand
ACATTGATTACCCCAAAAACCCTGAAGAATACAACAATGCATGTTACATATTCCGAAAGCTGGCTGTTTTGAGTTTTCTGTTGACTGTTCAAATATGCTCAATGTGAGCACCGTTGGTCACTCGGCACACATCAAGGCGATAGTCAAATTCTTGCCAAACGCGTTCCAGCAGTGCGTTGTTGATTGTTCCAACAGCGTCCGTTATTCGGGTTTTCAATTCATCCACATACAAAACCATCATTATCGTCCCAAATAAAATTCATGGATTCAGCTTTAAAATGATACCAGTTTTATCTTACTACCGCTCATAGTTCAGCAGATATGAGGACTTGAAATGTGCCCAAGACTTCTGAAACACCCTGTACTTTATGTCTGTCTGTCTCTCTGTCTCTGTTTCTGTCTTTCTGACTCTCTCTCTCTCTCTCTGTAACTCTGTCTCTGTCTCTGCCTCTGTCTGTCTGTCTGTCTGTCTCTCTCTCAGATTGAGATGGTATACTGTACATCGGCTTCAGGCCACAATACAGTATGGTGTGGAATCTGAATCTGAATCTGAATCTCTTTTTCTCTCTCTGTCTGTCTCTCTGTCTCTGTCCCTCTTCCCATCTCTCTCTGCTCACGATTTCTCTCTTTGTCTCTCTTTCTTACTTTCTCTGTCTCTCTCACTCTATCTGTCTGTCTGTCTGTCTGTCTCTTTCTCCCTATTTCTCTGTCTTTCTGTCGTCTGTCTCTCTGTGTTTAACTCTGTATGTAAATGTTTTTATCTTCAGTTTTCACACCGAACCCCTAACCCTCCAGATGTTGTGACTGGGCTGTTAGTCTTCATTAAAGACTATTGAGTCTTGAATGTGTGTGTGTGTGTGTGTGTGTGTGTGTGTGTGTGTGTGTGTGTGTGTGTGTGTGTGTGTGTGTGTCGTGTGTGTGTGTGTGTGTGTGTATGTGTCATGTGTGTGTCCATGTGTGTGTACATGTGTTTGTGTGTGTGTGGGGTATGTGTGTCGTGTGTGTGTCCATGTGTGTGTACATGTGTTTGTGTGTGTGTATCGTGTGTGTGTCCATGTGTGTGTACATGTGTTTGTGTGTGTGTGTATGTGTGTGTGTGTGTCCATGTGTGTGTACATGTGTTTGTGTGTGTGTGTACGTGTGTGTGTGTGTGTGTACGTGTACGTGTGTACATGTGTGTGTGTGCATGTGTGTGTATATGTATATGTGTGTTTGTGAGTGTATGGGTGTGTATGCCTGTCTGTCTGCATATGTGTGTATGTGTGTGAGGATTTTTTTGCTCTGTGTGTGTGTCTGTGTGTGTGAGTGAGTGAGTATAATGTGTGTGTGTGTGTGTGTGTGTATGTGTATATGTGTGTGCGTGCGAGTGTGTATGTATGTGTATGTCTGTCTGTCGGCATATGTGTGTGTTTGTGTGTTTTTGTTGATGTTGCTCTGTGTGTGTGTGTGTGTGTGTGTGTGTGCGTGCGTGCGTGCGTGCGTGCGTGTGTGTGTGTGTCTGTGTGTGTCATGGCCCAGCCAGCTCAGTTGACCCTTATGCAGATGACGTTGGTAACTGGAATCTGTTCGCTTCAGGACCTAACTTCATCGTCTGTCACAAAGTCTCTCCTTTAGTTAACAAGAAAGAGCCCAAGTTGCTGGATGGGACCCCAATACCTGACCACCCTCCGGACAATCACCTCCCAAGCTCCCGACGTCATTCAATAGCCATTTCACCAAGCAAAGAGGGAGGCGAGTGGGGGGGGGGGGAGGGATGGCTGTCCATTTTTGTTTTTTCTCTTTTGCTTCTTGACCTTATTTCATCGTTGGTCACACAGTGTGTCTGTGACATTGTGGGCAAACTTGACGCTGTCGCAGGTCTGGCCAACTTGGATGCCAAGAACTCTGGAAGGATGGGTCTGCGGGCTATCGTTTACTACTTCAGTACCACCTTCTTCGCCATCATCCTGGGTATCATCCTCGTGGTGTCCATCCACCCTGGTGACAAGTCCTTCAAGGAGGGGGTTAACCTCAAGAGGGAGGAGGACAAGCCTCCCACATCTCTGGATGCTTTCTTGGATCTCGTCAGGTCTGGACGTTTTCAAAAGCACACGCTTGTTGTGTGCACGAGCACACGCTCATATGCATACAACACACACGCACGCACGCACGCACGCTCGCACGGACGCACGCACGCACACTGAAACATACACTCATACAGAGACATGCAGAAACACCCACGTACACACACATACACTCACAAAGACACATACTCATACTCACACATAGATACATACATACATACATCATACACATATACATACATACATACATACGTACATACGTACGTACATACATACATGCATGCATACATACATACATACATACATTACATACATACATACATACATATTAACACACACACATATACACACACACATGCACACATACTGACATACACACGCACGCCTACATACGTACATACATACGTGCATACATACGTACATTCATACATACATACATAATACATACGTGCATGCATGCATGCATACATACACACACACATACATACATACACACATACATAATACATACGTGCATGCTTGCATGCATGCATACATACATACATACATACATACATATACTACATATACATGCATGCATGCATACATACATACATATCATACATACACACACACACACACACACACCACCACGCTACGCACACACGACACACACACACACACACACACACACACACACACACACACACACACCATGTGATTTCTCTCTGTTTCGGTATAGTATTTTCTTTCAGTCGTGATGTCAAGGGAAAAACTACATTCAGTAAACAACAAGTTGACTATGTCTTAAACAAGATGACTGCTGTCCTGGCCTGTCGCCATTGTGAACATTCACTGCGCCCAGCATGATCTGTCAGTTTTAGTGTGACAAGGGTTTTTTAATTTGTTATTTAAAAACAAACATTTGTATATCTATCTATTTTTTTTTCATTTTTTCACTCAGCTATTTGAGGTAGGCAAGGATGATGCGACAACAAGGGATAGAAACAGATGGAAGGCCATGATCGCCAACGCCATATGGCAAGGCACCTGATGATGATGAAGGATGATGCATGGAAAATAGATTTCAGGCTGACGCTCAAAACACCCAATTTATACATATCCAATGTTATGGAAAATAGATTTCAGGCTGACGCTCAAAACACTCAATTTATACGTATCCAATGTTCTAAACAGGAACATTTTCCCAGACAACTTGCTGCAGGCCTGTTTCCAGCACACCAAGACAGTCTACGAGGATGATGGCTTCGTCAAAGAGGACAACATGACTGACGGCATCAACATCACCCTGGTCACCACCACCCAGACCACCCTGGTCACCACCTTCAACACCACCAACACCACCTACGTCGTTCTGAAGGAGAAGGAGATCAAATGGATCAGGACCTTCCCCATGGCCGACGGAATCAACGTTCTGGGTAAGTGTGGTGGAGAATCCCTTGATTAGGTGATAGTCATAGACGTGGATATGGAGACGTAGGGAGACAGGCAATGTGTTCTGTTGTATAATACTGTGATATTGGTAAGATGTTGTCTTCATGCTACTTGGTAACCATGTAATCCAGTACTACCTTCCGTTTGTCAGTAGTGAATAGAACTAAAACAAGCAAGCAAGAAAGCAAGCAAGCAAGCAAGCAAAGCAAACAAACACAACGACCAACCGACCAACCAACCAACCAACAAATCAACCAACCAACCAACCAACCAACCAACCAACCAACCAACCAACCAGCCAGCCAGCCAACCAACCAACCAGCTAACCAACCAACAAATAACCAACCAACCAACCAACAACCAACCAGCTAACCAACCAGCTAAATTACCAACCAACCAACCAACCAACCAACCAACCAACCAACCAATCAACCAACCAGCTAACAAACCATCCAACCAACCAACCAACCAGCCAACCAACCAACCAACCAACCAACCAACCAGCCAACCAACCAACCAACCAACAAACCAACCAACCAACCAGCTAACCAACCAGCTAAATTACCAACCGACCAACCAACCAACCAACCAACCAACCAGCTAACCAACCAGCTAAATTACCAACCAACCAACCAACCAACCAACCAACAACCAACCAACCAACCAGCTAAATTACCAACCAACCAACAACCAACCACACAAACCAACCAACCAACCAACCAACTAGCTAACCAACCAGCTAAATTACCAACCAACAACAACCAACAGCTAACAACCAGCTAAATTACCACCAACCAACCAACAGCTAAATCAACCAACACCACCAACCAACCAACAACCAGCCAACCAACCAACCAACCAGCTAACCAAGCAACAACAACCAACCAACCAACCAACCAACCAACCAACTAACCAACCAAGCAACAATCAACCAACCAACCAGCCAACCAACCATCCAACCAAACCGACCTGGAGAAGGATGAGGGATCCAAATCAGAAATTCCTCAAGGCCAACAAAGACAACATCAGCACAGTCCAGGCTGAAAGCTGTATGGAAGGACCAGAACATCTCCATGAAACATATGATCAGACTTTTATACATTTGTATGCCGGTTCGTTTTTTAATCCCCCTGGCGATAAATCGGGTGGACTGGACAATTCCATGGACCTATATATACATAATACTGTTGTACGGATGCGAGGCGTGGACAGTCAACAAACAAAGCCAGAACAAGACTGAGGCAGCCGAGATATGGTTTCTAGAAGAATGTTGAGGGTTCCATGGACAGCAAAGAAAACAAACGAGACAGTCTTGATGGAGGCAGACACAAGTAGATCACTCATCAGGAAGATTAGGAAAAGACAGGCAACATTTATAGGCCATTTTATGAGGAAGGGGGATTTGGAGCACCTGGTCACAACGGGAAAGCTGGAGGGAAAGAGAGCTCCGGGTAGACCCAGGGAGAAAATGCTGGACGACTTGCAGAATGGCTGGGGACGGGGAGAGTAGGGGAGATGCTAGGGGCAACGAGAGATAGAGGCAGATGGAAGTCCATGATCGCCAACGCCATGCGGCAGGGCACCTGATGATGATGATATATACATAGGCACCTGGTCACAACAGGAAAGCTGGAGGGAAAGAGAGCACCAGGTAGACCCAGGGAGAAGATATTGGACGGACTTGCAGAGTGGCTGAGGACAAAGAGGGTGGAAGAGGTGCTTGAGGCAACAAGGGATAGAAACAGGCCATGATCGCCATCACCATGTGGCAAGGCACTTCATTATGATGATGATAGCGATGATCATACATACATCTATATACATACATACATATATATATATATATATATATATATATATATATATATATATATATATATATATATATATACATACATACACATATATATCCTTAGATTATGTCTGCTAACGGTTTGTTGATATGTGTACATCATTTTTTCCAAGTGTTATTTTTTTTCAGGGCCAGCAAGGTATTGGGTATGACCTGATATGGCTCTACGCAGTCGACTGGGCTGTAAACCTTGAAGATCATAATCATAATCAAAATGGCGAGCTGACGTTTGAACAGTGTTGTCTATGTGATTGTGCAGGCATCATCACGTTCTGCACGGCCTTTGGCATCCTGATCAGCAACATGGGGGAGCGTGGCAAGATCATGATGGACTTCTTCACCTGTCTGAACGAGATCATCATGAAGCTGGTGGCCATGGTCATGTGGTACGTCACCACCCTGGCTGCTGTTCGTGCTGTCCTTCTGTCTGTTGTGTGTTTCGTCAGGGGAGGTTTTTTTTTCAGTCATTTAATGCACGTGTTAATAGATATGCCTACTTATCCGTGGGATCGATGGGAGAGTCCTCCATCATCATCATCATCATCATCATCATCATCACCATCATCATCGTCGTCGTCTTCGTCGTCGTCTTCGTCGTCGTCGTCTTCGTCGTCGTCACCGTCATCATCATCATCACCACCACCACCACCACCACCACCACCACCACCACCACCACCACCACCAACCACCACCGTTGCCACCACAATCACCATCATCAAGATAATGTTTCAGTTTTCAAATAGGCGTGTTTTCCATTTCATCGTCGTCGTCATCGTCATCGTCGTCGGCGTCATCATCATCATCATCATCATCATCATCATCATCATGGTTCCGCTTTCAAATAGGCACGTATTCGATTTCATCGTCGTCGTCGTGGTCATCACCATCACCATCGCCATCACCATCGTCATCATCATCATCATCATCATCACATCATCATCATCATCATACCATCATCATCATCATCCCTTGACTCAGCAAATATAGTGTCCACCGATTTACTCTTTATTCACTTTAGAACTTAGAGCAGGTTCAGCGGTTTTTCAGTTGTCACAGTGATAGGCCATACTGTTGTTATTTGTTGTTGTTATTGTTGTTTTTGTTGTTGTTATTGTTGTTTTTGTTGTTGTTGTTGTTGAATACTGTTGTTATTGTTGTTGTTATTGTTGTTGTTTTTGTTGTTGTTGTTAATGATGAGATCCCAAACAAATGGTCTTACGCCCATATCTAAATATAAAAAGGTTTGATAAAAAGTTAGTCTTCAGGTTTCTTCACAGGAACTAGTCAGGTGAAACAAATGAGTTAAGAAGGTTGGATACAGCCATTATAATTTGTATAGCTCATCCTGTAAGTTTCCATTCAGTCACAAACGCACTCTTTATTGGTTAAAATCAGATTTTGTTTTATATCATAACTTTTCTGTCTTAGACCATGGTCCCACAACACTTCTTTCTGTGGTACAGACCCCCCAGTCATCCTCTTCATAAAAACACTGAAAGTAAAATCGTTTGGTTTTTTGGGCAATCTTCCCTAGGTATCATGTTTATGGTATCTTTATGGCAGGTGCTGTCCCATTGGTATCATGGTTTTCTTGTTTATGACGGGTACTGTGCCTGGCACAACTTTGAGACAGGTTGATAAGTTTAAATATGTGGGAACGATCATCTCACCAGCCGGCAGATGCACATCAGAAATAGCCAGCAGAATCGGCCGAGCCAAAACAACATTCAAGAAGATGAAAACAATTCTTACCAACAAATGCCTATCAGTTAACATCAGGAAGAGATTTCGTGAATGTTATATAGAACGGATAATGTTATACGCTTGTGAGGCGTAGACAGTCAACACGCAAAGCCAGAACAAGATTGAGGCATCTGAGATGTGGTTTTTAAGAAGAATGTTGAGAGTTCCATGGACAGCAAAGAATACAAACGAGACAGTCTTGATGGAGGCAGACACAAGAAGATCATTGACAAGGAAGATTAGGAAAAGACAGGCAACATTTATAGGCCGTTTTATGAAGAAAGGGGAATTAGAGCGCCTGGTCACAACAGGAAAGCTGGAGGGAAAGAGAGCACCAGGTAGACCCAGGGAGAAAATATTGGACGGACTTGCAGGGTGGCTGAGGACAGAGAGGTGGAAGATGTGATTGCGGCAACAAGGGACAGAAACATATGGAGGGCCATGATCGCCAACGCCATGCAACAGAGCACATAATGATGATGATGACTGTCCTATTTGTATCATGTTTATATGCTTGCGACAATCAACACACAAACTTAGTATAAGACAGAGGCAACTGAAATGTGGTTTCTAACAAGTGTGTTAAGAGTTCCATGGACAGGGAAGAACCCAAACGAGACAGTCTTTAAAGAAGCAAACACAAAAAGAACATTAATGAAGAAGATCAGGAAAAGACAATCAGGAAAAGACAATCAACATTATAGGACGTTTTATAAGGCGAGAGAAATTTTAGCACCTAGTGACAACAGGGAAGCTAGAGAGAAAAAGAGCACGAGGTAGACCCAGGTTGAAAATATTAGTCATGTTTTAGACACGTTTATTATGATTTTAGACACGTTTATTATGATTTTAGACACGTTTATTGTGTTTTAGACACGTTTATTGTGATTTTAGACAGTTTATTGTGTTTTTAGACACGTTTATTGTGTTTTTAGACACGTTTATTGTGATTTTAGACACGTTTATTGTTTTTAGACACGTTTATTGTGATTTAGACACGTTTATTGTGTTTTTAGACAGTTTATTGTTTTTTAGACACGTTATTGTTTTTAGACCGTTTATTGTTTTTGACACGTTTATTTGTTTTTAGACACGTTTATTGTGTTTTTAGACACGCTTATTTTTTAGACCTTATTGTTTTTAGACACGTTTATTGTGTTTTAGACACGTTTATGTGATTTTAGACACGTTTATTGTGTTTTTAGACACGTTTATGTGATTTTAGACACGTTTATTGTTTTTAGACACGTTTATTGTGATTTTAGACACGTTTATGGTTTTTTTAGACACGTTTATGTGTTTTTAGACACGTTTATGTATTTTTTAGACGTGGTATGGTGTATATGACAGGTACTCTCTATCGGTATCATGTTCCTGATCACGGGCAAGATTCTGTCCCTGGACGACCCGGCCAAGGTGGGCGCCATGCTGGGCATGTACATGGTGACCGTGCTGACCGGCCTCATCATCCACGCCGTCGTCATCCTGCCTCTCATCTACTTCGTCATCACCCGGAAAAACCCTCTCCGTGTCTTCCTGGGCATTCTGCAGGCCTGGGTCACCGCTCTTGGTACCGCTTCCAGGTAAGTGATGGAGGGAGAGGAATTGAACATGAAGGGGAAGAGGGACCGGAAACACAAAAGCAGAATGGAAATTAAGAATTATTCTTTTAGGCTAAAGCCCCATGTCTTACGTCAAAAGTAAAATGGGAACGTCAGGGCTTAAAACGTTCCGCGTCTGGGCGGAATTCCGCGATTTCGGTTTGTCAAAAAAAAAAAAAAAAAAAAAAAAAAAAAAAAAAACGAAAGGAGCAAGGCATCCGTGATCGGTTTGCAAGCGTTCATAGCAATGGCGCGCAAGTTATGGCCCCTGATTTGCCCCCGGGACCCCCCTAGATTAAGTGGTGTTTTTCCTCCACCTGTTTTAAGCGCTTGAACGTGTGTGTAATACGCAAACAAACAAACAAACAAACAAACAAGCAAAAACAATCAAACAAACAAACAAACAAACAAATAAACAAACCAACAAACAGACCGACAGACAAACAAACAAAAGAAGATAGGCGCAAGTTGTTCGGCCAACTGGCTTTTGTCAAGCGTATGCAAAGAAAGAGAGCACCGGGTAGACCCAGGGAGAAGATACTAGACAGACTTGCAGAGTGGCTGGGGATAAAGAGGGTGGAAGAGATGCTTGAGGCAACAAGTGATAGAGACAGATGGAAGTCCATAATCGCCGACGCCATGCGGCAAGATGATGATGATGATGGTGATGCAAAAGACGACAAAGCAGACATACACCAAACTTAGTGGAAACAAAGTAGTAAGATTTCCCTGATGTTTCGTTCAGCAATGTTTCCCTGCTGCCAGTAACATTGAACTGCCTGGAGAAAAAAAACACCAACTTTCATCATGTTTATGTATTTATTCATTTACTTAGTAACTAATATGTTTTATTGACTTTGTACGTGTATTTATCTATTTTCTTATGTAGTAGTGTCTTTTATTGGCCATATGTGTTTTAATTTCTTTACTCGTTTACTAGTATCTTTCGTTGATAATATCTATATATCTGTTTATTTACTTATTTGCTAGTGTCTTTTATTGGCATATGTATGTATTTATCTATTTACTTGCTTACTATTATCTTTATTGACTTTATCTATGTATTTACATATTTACTAGTATGTTTCATTGACCATATCTATTTATTTACTTATTTACTAGCGTCTTTTATCTAGGTATTACTTACTTACATATTTACTAGTATCTTTAACTTATTGACCATATCTATGTATTTATTTGTTTACTTATGTACTAGTACTTTGTATCTATGTATTAATTACTTTCGTATTTACTAGTATCTTTAATTTATTGACTATATTTAAGTATTTAGTTATTTCTTATTTATAGTGTATTTTACAACGGGAAAGCTGGAGGGAAAGAGAAGCACCGGGTAGACCAGGGAGAAAATGCTGGACGGACTTGCAGAGTGGCTGGGGACGAGGATGGTGGGGGAGATGCTAGGGCAACGAGAGATAGAGACAGATGGAAGTCCATGATCGCCAACGCCATGCGGCAGGGCACCTGATGATGATGTTGATGAGTGTATTTTATCTATGTATTAATTACTTACGTATTTAGTAGTATCTTTAATTTATTGACCATATTTAAGTATTTAGTTATTTACTTATTCATAGTGTATTTTATCTATGTATTAATTACTTACGTATTCAGTAGAATCTTTTATTGAACATATCTTAGCATTCGTTTATTTTACTAGTATCTTGTATTCCTGTCTTCAGCACTGCCACCCTGCCTGTGACATTCCGCTGTCTGGAGGAGAACTTGAACATTGACCGGCGTGTGACTCGTTTTGTGCTGCCCATCGGTGCCACCATCAACATGGACGGTACAGCACTGTATGAAGCTGTGGCCCCCATCTTCATCGCTCAGATGAACGGCATGGACATGACCTTTGGCAAGATCATCGCCATCAGGTAACGAGCTGTTGTGTTTCTCTTTACTGCCACTGTTTTGTGAGAAATGTTTCGGCTGCCCCCATGACTGTTTTCTGTGTGAAATATTGGCTGTTTTATTCTTTGGATTGTTTTTGTGTTAAAAGTAGACTGCTCTTCATGAAAGGAAAGGCGTTAACATTTTGAGGTGTGGAGAGTGAATGGCCATTGTCTCGATCGAGGATTCTGCGATTTTTGAAAGTCTGCTCTCATCTTCAAAAAGAAAATGGCTCGTTTCTGTGTGTTCTTAAACTGTTTCAAAACGTTTTCTATAATCTGTTGATTTTTGCGCTGTTTTAAAACGGTTTCAAAAGCCTTTATAATGTTCTGATTGTTTTAAGCCTCTTTCTAAATGTTCTAAAACTGTTTCGAAGGTGTCATATTCTGTTGGATTTTTGATTGTTGTAAAACTGTTTCATAAGCTTAACATCTGTTGATTTTGAGTTGTAAAAGCAGATTATTAGATAACATCTACAACTGATGACAAAATTCCAGGCAGGCATATCAAATCTCGTTGCCTCTTGTGCCCCTCTGTTCATCAGACTTTTTTTTTTAGATTTTAACAGTTTTTGTTGTTGTTTGTTTTGCATTTCGTTCAGAATAAATGTAAACTTGCCAAAAGACACGAAATGTTGAAAGACTGTCGACAGTACGTGCGTGTTTGTAATGATTCACTTCTGTATTGTATCTGCCTGCTTTCACAGTAACCATAGAAAAAAGATAAAAAAAATTGCTGGATGTAATTTTTGCTCATTCAGAAGATAATATTCTGGCATTTTCTTTATGATCGCTACTTCTGACATGTCACAGGAAGTACAGAATAATTCCTTCAAAGTCTTTGTGGTTCACATTTCATCTAGGTATCATCTGATCAAAATGTGAAATACTACAACACTATCAATACCTTATGCCATCGTTAATCTGAACGCTTGCTCTCATTATGACATGACATTGTGATCCCTAAACACTGTGTAAAGGAAAAGTTATCATCGTCCCCATTCAAAAAAGTGGGTTGTATAGTTGCTGTTGTAGATTTTGCATTGCATTAATATTCATCTTCAGTTAACCTTTTTCTCCCTTCACCTGTGTATCAGCTTCGTACGGGAAGCTGAATAAAGTTAGGAAATAAAAGGTTAATTCACCACAGGGCAGTGCTTAAATGTCCACTGCCTACAAGGTAGGGCTTTAAAGGTTAATTCACCACAGGGCAGTGCTTAAATGTCCGCTGCCTACTAGGTAGGGCTTAAAAGTTTAATTCACTACAGGGCAAGGCTTAAATGTCCGCTGCCTACTAGGTAGGGCTTAAAAGGTTAATTCACCACAGGGCAGTGCTTTAATGTCCGCTGCCTACTAGGTAGGGCTTAAAAGGTTAATTCACCACAGGGCAGTGCTTTAATGTCCGCTGCCTACTAGGTAGGGCTTAAAAGGTTAATTCACCACAGGGCAGTGCTTTAATGTCCACTGCCTACTAGGTAGGGCTTAAAAGTTAATTCACCACAGGGCAGTGCTTTAATGTCCACTGCCTACTAGGTAGGGCTTAAAAGTTAATTCACCACAGGGCAGTGCTTTAATGTCCACTGCCTACTAGGTAGGGCTTAAAAGTTAATTCACCACAGGGCAAGGCTTTAATGTCCGCTGCCTACTAGGTAGGGCTTAAAAGTTTAATTCACTACAGGGCAAGGCTTAAATGTCCGGTGCCTACTAGGTAGGGCTTAAAAGGTTAATTCACCACAGGGCAGTGCTTTAATGTCCACTGCCTACTAGGTAGGGCTTAAAAGGTTAATTCACCACAGGGCAGTGCTTTAATGTCCGCTGCCTACTAGGTAGGGCTTAAAAGGTTAATTCACCACAGGGCAGTGCTTTAATGTCCGCTGCCTACTAGGTAGGGCTTAAAAGGTTAATTCACCACATGGCAGTGCTTTAATGTCCGCTGCCTACTAGGTAGGGCTTAAAAGGTTAATTCACCACAGGGCAGTGCTTTAATGTCCACTGCCTACTAGGTAGGGCTTAAAAGGTTAATTCACCACAGGGCAGTGCTTTAATGTCCACTGCCTACTAGGTAGGGCTTAAAAGGTTAATTCACCACAGGGCAGTGCTTTAATGTCCGCTGCCTACTAGGTAGGGCTTAAAAGGTTAATTCACCACAGGGCAAGGCTTAAATGTCCACTGCCTACTAGGTAGGGCTTAAAAGGTTAATTCACCACAGGGCAGTGCTTTAATGTCCGCTGCCTACTAGGTAGGGCTTAAAAGGTTAATTCACCACAGGGCAGTGCTTTAATGTCCGCTGCCTACTAGGTAGGGCTTAAAAGTTTAATTCACTACAGGGCAAGGCTTAAATGTCCGCTGCCTACTAGGTAGGGCTTAAAAGGTTAATTCACCACAGGGCAAGGCTTAAATGTCCGCTGCCTACTAGGTAGGGCTTTCAATGACAACCCCTACATCTACTGAAACCTTTAGAGCAGAGCATAAAGATGCACAAAATCTTGGACATTTTTTCTCATTGTCATGATCATACGATGGTGATGATAATTATGATGCTATGGTGTTCCTTTCTGGTTGTGTGACAGGGCTGTACTCAACGTGTACTTTTATTACACATCTTGGTGTCAACCACGCCTGAAAGATACAGACACCTGTCGTGTTAGTGAAGAAATTTGAACAAAACCCTAAACGACGCATCCGTGAAGCGGATGAGATTCGACTGCAATGTCCCAGCCTTCTCCTGGCCCTACTGTATATGTAACTGCTCAGATGATGTTGTTATACTCAATCTCTATATATTGAACATTGGTGTTTTTCAGTCTCACCGCCACCTGTGCCAGTATCGGAGCGGCAGCCATCCCCAGCGCTGGTCTGGTGACGATGATCATGGTGCTGACATCTGTGGGACTGCCGGCTGAGGACATCAGTCTCATTGTGTCCGTGGACTGGTTCTTGTAAGTCGTGTGCCTCCTGTTTCCATTATGTACAGCTTGGAACATATTTCAATGGCTAAGTTCTAGGATTGTTTCTAAGAAGAATGTTGAGAATTCCATGGACAGCAAAGAAAACAAATGAGACAGTCTTGATGGAGGCAGACACAAGTAGATCACTCACAAGGAAGATTAAGAAAAGGCAGGCAACATTTATAGGCCATTTTATGAGGAAAGGGGAATTGGAACACCTGGTCACAACGGGAAGACTGGAGGGAAGGAAAGCACCGGGTAGACCCAGGGAGAAGATGCTAGACGGACTTGCAGAGTGGCTGAAGACAAGGAGGATTGAAGAGATGCTTGAGGCAACAAGAGATAGAGACAGATGGAAGTCCATAATCGCCAACGCCATGCGGCAAGGCACCTGATGATGATGATGAAGTTCTAGGTCTTTGTATCAGTACGATTTGAGGGTGTTCTGCCAGATTTGTGCATTTCAAACAGAGTAAAGAGTGCAGATACGCAATTCTTGGTAGAGACCCTGGAGGGTATTATGACTGATTTTTGTGTGAGTAATGGATATACTCCGTTTTGTGGAACACAGTTATTGAAGTGTTGGTAATTTTCAGGTAATTTCTATGATTGGTCCGTGCTGTATGTTTTTAAATAACAAATTTCTAGTGATTACTTGTTGCCAGTTTTAAAAGTTGTAGCTTGACATCATGTTTTAATTATTCTCATAATCATACGAAAACAGAATGAGACCATGGAGTTTAGGGTTTGTGCTTTTGCCAGCAATTGTTTGGCAGACTCCAAGAACCTGTGCAAAGTCGTGTACATTGGCATGTGTTTTTTTTAAATGGTGGGTAGGGTGGGGGGGGAGGAACCTATGAAACGCTAAGCAGACAACACCATCATCATCATCATCATGTCGAGCTTGCTCGGCTATCCATGACACGTTTCCTCCATCCTTCTCTGTCAGACATTGCAGTAGGTAGTTCATCATACTGAGAGCCCGTATCATCCATCAGTTGGTCGATGAAGGTCTTCTTTGGACGTCCTGGTCTTTGTTTGCCGTGGCTGGGTCTCCATAGTAGAACATCTCCCACCAGTTCTTCTTTGCTACGCCAGCAGTGTCCCGCGAAGCGCAGTCTTTGTTGACGTATTGATTTACTGATTGGTGGGATCTTACCATATAACACTTTGTTAGTTTGATGTTTCTCTCCAGTTTTTGCTCAGGGCTGCACGCAGCATTCGTGTGTATGCTCCATCATTCTTCTTCTCCAATGTCGTTGTTACGGTCCAAGAGATTGAGCCATATGTAAGAACGGACTCTACTGCTGCTCGGAAGAAGTTCCTTTTCAGGTTGTCTGGTAGATTGGATTTCGAGATTTTGTCCAGTTGATTTAGTGCGCCCCAGGCATTTCCGAGTCTGGTGTTGACGTCTTGTTCTGTGGAGTCAATGTAGCTGCCAAGGTATTTAAAGTCTTGAACTTGTTTGATCGTATCTCCATTGAGACTTCTCATACCTTCTGATGCGTCTTGATTCAGACGGATGAACTCTGTTTCGTTCGCATTGAAGTGGAGCCCGATCTCCATTGCTGTTCTTTCGACATTGTGAAGGAGAGATGTTGCATCCTTTCGGAGGTCTGCGAGAACAATCAAGACAACACCAGTATGATGGAAATGATTAAGATGGGCAGCAAGATAAGAAGAAGAAAGTTCTGATATCTCGAGTTCTGTCCCAGCCTGCAACATTAAACATTGGCCAATCTGCTGGCAATTATTGCTTTCATCAATCTGGTGTGGTCAGCTTTGTGTTTTGTAGGTCTCTCCCCCACCCCCACCCCCTTCCCTCACAATTCAAGACTTTGCTGGTGCACTGACTTTTTGTGCAGACTCAGGGAATCTTCCGGATAATTGTTAGCAGACATGGATAGAGCGCATATGGAATTGTCTGTGTACGATAAATCCCTAATGAACAAACGCCAAATTTCGTGACGTAGGCTGATATTTTGGACTGCTTTTTCAATTTATGTCTAATCTGTGTATGTATCTGTATGTGTATGTAAGTTATGTGTACGTTCTTGTATGAGTGTATTTATCTATATCTGTATAAAAACCTATATATATGCATGTATGTATGTATGTATGTATGTATATATGTATGTATGTATATATGTATGTATGTACATATGTGTATGTGTGTGTATGTATGTATGTATGTATGTGTATGTGTGTATGTATGCATGTATGTATGTATGTATGCATGTAGTATGTATGCATGTATGTATGTATATATATATATATGTATATATGTATGTATCTATCTATATATATATGTCTGTATGTCTGTATGTATGTATGTATATATGTATGTACGTATGTATGTATGTACGTATGTATGTATGTTTGTATGTATGTATGTATGTTTGTATGCATGTATGTATATTATGTATGTATGCATGTACATGTATGTATGTATATGTGTATGTATGTGTATGTATGTATGCATGTGTGTATGTATGCATGTGTGTATGTATGTGTGTGTGTGTGTATGTATGTAGTGTATGTATGTATTATGTATGTGTGTGCGTGCGTGTGTGTATGTGTGGTGTGTGTGTGTGTGTGTGCGCGCATAAGCATTTATGTGTATTGATTGAGGGAGAGAGGGGTAGACAGAGGACGTGAGCGAGTCTGATGTGAGTGTGAATGGAGTTGAACATACCACCAAACACACTTCCTTGTTCTGTGAGATAGACAATGAAGTCTCATTTGTTGTATCGTGTATCTCCCTCACAACAATCCGTGCTTTCGCCAGTCGCCGTGATGTAGTGGTTAGCGCATCGGACAACCGACTGGAAAGTTGTGGGTTCGAATCCCCATCAGTCCCTTCAAAATCATTGTGGGATTGTTCTGCGCTAACCGGCTCCTACCCAGAGTTGGGCGTGCTGTGAGCTCATTGGGAAGACTGGGACCACACAGTCGAGTCTCATCCACTTCGCGGAGATGTCTGTATCTCTTGGGCCTGGTTGACGCCAGGATATATTATGATAGTAAGCATAGAGTACAGCCCTGTCATGCAGTCTCAATCCTAGATAGAATTCCATAGCATTATGCTTACCATCCTCATCAACATCATCATCATGGCATTGTAAAAACTGTGCCAGCTTCTGTGACCATTAAGGTGGCGTGGAAAATGGGACGGATAATCCTAAAAAAAATCCGTGCTGTGACACTTTTCTGACGAAAGGACAACTGCTGATGTTGCATGTTCTATGCCTGATGTGCAGGGATCGTATCCGGACCTCCATCAACGTGCTGGGTGACAGCTATGGGGCGGCAGTGGTGGCCCACCTGTCCACCAAGGAACTGGAGGAGGACAAGCACGCTCCCATTGAGATCCCTGAAGAGAGCCCTGAGGAGGATGAGGATGGATTTGAGCTACGTGAGAACGGCAAGATGGACGGCAAGGCGATTGAGGCCAACGAGCCCATAGCTTAAGGCAGAGTAGAGTCCTTGCCATTGTTCCCTTTCATTGACTATTTCTGCTGATGGGAGTTCTTGAGGAATCTGATCTCCATCAGCAGTTATATTCTCAGTGAAGAATGATCCTGTTGAAAAGGAGGGTCATCGTTTTTGTTTTCACGTGGGGGAAATTGGGAATTAAGGTGGTATGTCTTGATTGTTTTTTATTGAGGGGACGGGGGTTGAGATAGATGAGTGTCCAAGTTTACATCAAAGCATAATTAAAGATTTGAATAGACTGTTGTAAGACAGATGGTGACTGGTATCATTGTTCTGAATTGCTTTAAGAGAGGAACTGAAAGAAAATAATTTAGACAAAAAGGTATGTATACCATGCTGATATTTTTACAGTATATGAAACTGGAACCCCTGTTTATTATCATCACAAGGAGACTTTCACAAGAAAAGCATTTTGAATTGAGTTTTTTTTTTTATTGTTGTTGTTGACAAAATGACTGTTTATGAATCAGTCGCATAAGACTTTAAACGAACATGACTTCAAAAGCAAAGTTTGTGCAAATTTAGAATATGAATATAATCCAAAGATGACATAAAATGGTGTGTAGTTTTGATGGGACAATCAAGAACCAGTCTTCGTGGTAATAATCCAACGATGCAATTTGACAATTTTTTTCATTTCTGTGAAGGGAAATTTGGGGTTTTGTACTATGGACCATTGGAGGCATTGATCCAAGTCAGGGAATAAAGATATACGATTTGTCATATTAGCAAACACAAAAACGGGGTATCATTATTGTTGTCCCCAAAATGATTAGTCTAACGAAGGACAAGAACGGGTATATTTCATGTACAATGTATTTTAAGCGAGCAATGTAGCAGATAAGTCTCGGTATGAACATGAATAGATATCTGTCATGTTTTGTGAACGTTTAGAGACTGCTTAGATTGTATATGTAAATAAGATTATAATTATTAGCATGAGGCAACAATTTTGAAATGGAAAAGAAGAACCATTCCTGTATTCAGTCCGTTGTATTTCTGTTAGTTCTACTGTACGAGTTACCGTGACAGTGTATCAAAGCTGCAGAGAAAGATATTTTCTGATAGAGAAGGCTTACCAGATCTGGACTGTGTGCTTGTCCGACACGTTGTCAAAGGGGCGAGGGGTGTGTATTAAAAAGGGAGAACACTGGCATGGAGAGTGACCTGAACGAAAAATAAATTCGTTTATTTTTGTCTTCAGTTTTACCAGTCTTTTGATCCAGGCGGTTTGTTGGGGCATCATTGATGTTGTCCTGATTAGCGGTGGGTTGTTGGGGCATCATTGATGTCCTGATTTAACGGTGGGTTGTTGGGGCATCATTGATGTCCTGATTTAGCGGTGGGTTGTTGGGCATCATGTCAGATTGGTGCCCTGGGCAAAACTATGGCCAAAATTACCAAGGTTCACGTTTCTGTGACGTAATTTTCTCAAAAGAATAAGAGAGTTTCTAAATAACGACATAAAAAACTGTTTTGCACTTATGATTGAAGACTTAAAAATTGTTTCACATCAGCTTTCTTATATGAATGCCCTATAAAAGTGGTATGACGTTGTTGAAAGGTAACCATATTTTTGAAAGGGAGGTTGGGGTTGATCAAGTGTTTACTGGGGACAGCGAGCATGCTTCGCTTGGTGTTGGGTGGAACTTCATTGTTGTTTCATGGTTCTTTTATCTGGAGCTGGGGACATTGTTTTCCTTTTTCTCCACAATAGGGGTGCACGGCGGTTTGCTGTGGCACAGATGCAGCACTGGACGTTTTGATCAACATAGCTGCCAAGAGGTCAAGAGATTGATTGGTTATCTTTTGGCTTAATGCAGACACAACATTAGTCTTACTTTTCTTTTTTCTTGTCATCCACCATCACATCAGGAGACCGGTTCTTGACATGAACTATGCAGTCCTTGTCAAGCCTGCCTCCACTGGTCTGTGTAACCATGGCTACAGGCTCACAGGTGTAGACCAGACGTCTTCAAAGACCAAAGGTTTTTGCAGTCATGAAGCACATGGTCTGTCATCTGGTCTGCCCTTCCATAGGTGCACAGTGGAAATGGTACAACCATAAACGTATGTGCATGTTGCGGGGTTTGTACGTGGACATTTCCCAAGTGTTGTCTTATTCTGTCACCGGATCTTTGCCGTAAAACGTATTGTGTTTGAAAATGCAGATTAGTCATGCTAGACCTAAGCCAGTTTGAGTGATGGTTGGACAAACACAATGACTTAATCATTCGAGTCATTCTTTATTTTCCAATTGAGGTAAATTATCACACGATGTCAAAATTAGCTGCAATTACCGAACAGTGTGCAGTGTCTCAGCCACTTCTGTTTTCGCTATTCTTCTTCTGCTGTGGTGAACTTGAGCTTTGTTGGACTGGTGTCAATATTCACCCCCCTGGAGAGATATTACCTTACATTCTTTTCGTCTACTGCAAGGAGAGGACAGTGTTGAAGATTATGGTGGATTGTCTGGTCAGCAAGTTTGGTGGACGTGTGTCCACTACACATGTTCTGTAAAGGGACGTTCAGGTCTCATTACTTTGTGCACAGATTAGGATATTTGTACCGAAATCTGTCCAACTTTTGACAGATATGCACAGCTGTTTGTCTTATTATAATGACAGAAGTTTTGCGTTCTGTGTTGATTGGATTCTTTAAACGGTTGCTTTTTAGCACCAGTAATTGATTTGTGCTAGTGTTTATGTTTACTTTTCTGGTAGTCTCCTTTTGACCATCGTGTGGTTAAATTGAGCTTGCATGAATGTGCGCAATCTTTTCAGACGATAAGTACAAGCACTTTAGCACAGCCAGTCATGTCACTTGGCAGGTAAGTGAGCATGTATTTCTTAGTTCATCTTGTCAGTTGGTGGGCTCTCGTTGATAAAAATCCAGAAAACAATTACTAAATAGGGCAGGGACCATTGCATCATTTCCAGCTGGAAATGCCTGAAAAGCTACATTGCTTCGCTTCCTGGCTGAGAATCAAACATGAAGGCTTCAGAATGTTCAACAATCGAGTTACATCAGTAGAAGAAGACACTTCTGTGTTGGTACCTGTGTACTAGCTACGTCTGGTCAGGGTGTGATGAATACCGTCAACAGATCGAGCTTAATGGACAAGCATTGGAAGGGAGGTTAACTAGGCTGTGGCTTGGTGTCGGATAACGTTGATAGAGGATGATCTCCCTTGTGCCAGGTTTTGTCCTACGTTAAGGCTCTTGGAGAAAATTTACAGATCATTCACAAGTCATGCCCTGTCCCCACTCTTTTTTTTCCTGTTCATGTAGTCAGACAATGAACACGATGATGTCTTCCTTGCTCATGGGATGGACTGGTTTCTTTTCACTGATTTGATCAACAACACACACTTGCTGGTTATGTGACCTTAGGGAAAACAGAAATCCCCAATAATTGTTGCACTGACCCTCCTCTGAGCAAATCTTTCGCATACTTTTGTCTGTTCCATATTGTTTCTCAGTGTTCATAAAAGAGTCATTTCTATGGAAGATTTTGTAATCATGTGAAGGTTTGAAAAAGCCTTGAATCAGTTGATGGCATAGAGATTTATTACCGGATCATTTTCACTGTTTCAGTGGCTCCGTTCTTTGACACTCGGTTGTGAAGATGTTAAGCTTTGTACACATGAAACTATGTGTGTCCAGACCACATTCGCTGATCTCTGTTGAGAGCATGTAATTAACTGAATGGATTTTAACCTTGCATTTCCACGTGGATGTTTTCCCACACACCTTCTTTTGCCTTCTTCCTTGAATGTTCGTGTTCTGGTTCCAGCTGTTTGGTCTGTCACTTTCTGATTGTCTTTGTGGGCTGTTCACAGCGGCCTTATCTGTGTTTTATTCTTAACGATGGCTCGGAAATAAGTTGGTAGCTTAACTGCTAAAGAGTTATCACAGTATCCACCTCTTAACTTTTCAGTTAGTGCCCACTATTCTCCACAGGGTTGCTCCAGCTGCGCTTAGCTTTTAAAGAAAACATTTTACTCCTCAGTAAGGAAGTCTTTGACAGATTTCATGATGATTTTATCGGATCAGATATTGACTCTTGTTTTTTTGCGATTTCTGAAACAGACTCATAATCAGATCTGGTTGAATGTGAGAGGTGTTCAACAGCTTGGAAGAACCACTTGCGAAAATGGCCATGGTAACTGTATATTTGTGTGCTGGGCCGTTATGTGACTGAAAAAACATTCTTGTTTTTTTTTCCCTGGTACTGTTCTGAATGTTGTTCATATCAGTATCAAAAGTCACAGTTTGGCCGCTTTCGAAAAAAAAAACCACAATAAAAACAAAACAAAACAAAACAAAAGAAAGAAAGAAAGAAAGAAACAAACAACAAAAACACGAAAAAAAAAAAAAAACCCACCATACACTACAACGTAGCATCTGAGTCCATGATCTTTATGGCGTCTTCACTGACCTTCAAATGACGGTGGCCTTTTATTTGAGCATCGATCTAAATTGTCCATTTTTGTGGAAGACTACTGGGTATGGCACTTTGACTTTATACCGAATGCCAACAAAGACAGAAAACTTGGTATGCAATGTACCATAAGACATGTGGATTTGTGCTGACTGTTTGGTGGATGTGATATAACTCTTTGACTGTTGGGCCGTAGACCAGACTTCTGGTTTTCCTGTTTGAGTTCTTTTTTTTCTGTAAGTTTTCAATGTATTTTTTTGTTACCATACTTGGTTTTGGTCAATTTTGTTTGTGTTTTTTTTTCTTGCAAGAGTTATTATTATTATTATTGATATTAGTATTATTATCATTACTATCATTGTTATTATTATTATTACTATTATTATTAGTATTATTATTAATTTTAAGAAAATGGAAAGTTACTCAGAGTACTGCAGCAGATGTTTTATTTGTTTGTGTATATTGTTTATGGAGAAAATATCTGTGCATGTTTTTCATCTGATTATAAATAGATCACTAGGATCAAAGATCTGACTTATTCATCGTGCTGACGAAAATTGAATTAGTTGTTCTAAATTATAGATTACACTGGTCACGAATGAAGCACCTGATAACACCGATTTAACAGTTATGTCTGGAAGGATCTTTTCAAATTTGGGTCATAATGTACCAATGACAATGAATCATCATCTTGAAGGTTGTTGATTTCTTAAAACAAATATCAAGATCAAGTAAAAACTGTCTAAAAGTTGTTCGAAAAGATAAATGCTCATTAACATGATTTACCCTGGTGGTGTTAATTTCTTTTCAAGCTCACTGTCATGTAAATCGTAAGAAAAAGTGTTCCAAAGGGTGAACTTGGCTCATATGCTATGACCACATTATTGTCATTTTTTGCTGATGCAGGATTTGGCATGGTTCCTATACTGTTTGTTACTTCATTGTGTGGATTTTATTCTGAGATTTCATTATGTTCTTGTTGTTTATTTATGTGTATTATCTTCTAACTGAAAAAAAATGTTGCTTTGATTCACGGTATGTTATTTTGAGAAATATTTTGTATCCTTTGTTTTTTTGGTTTTTTTTTGTTATGTCCATTGTTTTTGCCATATTTAGAGTTGTGTGAATTGAAACCTATTTCAGTTTCCAAGTTTTCTTATGATCTTGAGTGTGCGTGTTCATTAGCCAGACAGCATTGGAATGGCAGTTGCCCTAAATCAATTTTTTACACCTGACGTGTAAAGTTTCAATGAGATTTTCTTGGCAGCAAAAGAAGTAGCGGAGCGTGTAATGAAAATATTGTACTCCTGGTTTTTTGTGTGTTTTAGATTAGCCTGAACTGGTAGTGACATTTTCTGGTCAGTTAGCTAGACAAGGTGCAATACACGTTATTGGTTGCTTTGAATTGCACGTTTGATCATCCACAAGTGAGATATTAGTCCCTTTAAGTTTCGTGTATTTTCTTCCGATGAGAACGTTTGTATGTTTATAAATGCATAAAATGGCTATTTTCTCTACTACAAATTTGTATCTTCATGCTGTAGCCTGATGCTTCGACTCCTGCTGGTGAGTGCGTATAATGTGTGTGTGTGTGTGTGTGTGTGTGTGTGTGTGTGTGTGTGCGTGCGTGTGTGTGTGTGTGTGTGTGTGTGTGTGTGCTCACTAATGTTTAACACGACAACATTTAAGTCATCATTTCTCTCTTTCATTCCTGCATTCGGGCATATTTTGATTCACGTAACATGGTTTAACTGCATGTATTTGCTTAATACTGACTATACTGTAGTGATGAAGGTGTTTAGGCAGATGGCCATCTAGAGCACAGCCTTGCACAGAACATTCATATTCTGACTGAAAGGTTTTTCAAGCAAAGTTTGTCCAATTTTGCATTATGTTTTTCCTGCTCCTTCTTTTCTTCGTCATTGGACCTTTTTATGCTGATCAGTTGCTCACAAAATCCAAATTAGCATTTTTTCTATTTTTGAGAAAAAAATATTAAAACTGAAACTGACTGAATTACACGTTATTTGGTGTATTTTCTTGTCTGGTGTTCTGTTTTATTTTGTATTTATATTTTGATCATGTTACTGAAACGAAAGCGAAAAACAGATCCCTTTCGATAACAAAATGTAATTTTTTTATATATTGAAACAGGCAAGAGAAAAATCAGTTTAAAGAGAGGAAATATTGTGGAGAAAACTGAATAATCAATGAAGCAAATTACTTCATGTTTGTGTTAGAATTAAGAAATTAACTGTTTAAAGTTTTGTTTATGATGGATATATTTTCGTACTTTGCAAAACATTTAGGGTTTTCAAAAATATCTCGACTGAAAATATAATTTTCTAAATGAATCCCACAGTTAATTGACTTCTTCTGGATGTGCACAATTTGACTATAAGTGGTTTTTGATTAAAACTTTGTGGGTTAAGTGGCCTGTTCATTTTATGTATTGATAAAAGTCTATGATGTTCTAATTGAAATCTTTGCTTATAATTATTATAGACGAAAATTATTTTGATGATAAAAAGACGCTGTTTGAAGTTATGAACAACAAAGGTTTCATTATTGGATAAAAAAGGATTTTTTTTAAATCATCAGTTTTCAGTAAATAAAAATGAGACTTTTGAACTTTGACGAGAATTTTTCCAAGGTGCTCACACAACCTGAATGTTTAACGATTAATATTAGTTGTTTTTTTCTTTGGTGTTTCCTTGTCTGCCTCTGATGTCTACACAATACTGTCTTTTGGAAATGTTGATCTTAAATGTTGTTCTCCTTGTACATATTTGTGTTTTACCTCTATGTATATGTATACTACACACTGGCTTAGCTGTACAATGCCGTATAAATACTTGCTTTTTACTGCTTTATTGTCACCTGATTTTCTCTGTAGCAGTAGCACGATGTGTATTGAAATGACACATGGCATTTCTCAGCACACACTGAGGGGAGTCCTTGCTGAAGCGTACACTTGGCAAACACACAGACACATAGAAACTCGCGCACACACAGTCACACACACACACACACACACGCACGCACACACACACACACACACACACACACACACACCACGCACGCACACACACACACACACACGCACGCACACACACACACGCACGCACACACACACACACACCACGCACACACACACACACACTACACACACACGCACACACACACACACACGTACACTCACAGAATCGTACAGATTCACATACACTAACACACACACACTACACACACGCGCGACGCACACACACACACACGCGCACGCATGCACGCACACACACCTCACAACTCAACACGCACGCATACACACGTTTTCTCTTGTTCCCTCTCTTTCTCTCTCACACGCAATACACAGTCACACACACATACACACAGTCACACACACATACACAGTCACACAAACACACACACACACACAGATCACACGCACACAAACACACACACACCACACCACAACACCACACACACACACACACACACACACACACACACACACCACACACACACCACACCACACCACACCACACCACACCACAACAAAACACACCACAACAAAACACCACAACACACCACACCACAACACAACACACAACAACACAACACAACGCAACACAACACAACACAACGCAACACAATACAACACAACACAACACAACACAACACATACACACGCGAGCGTGCGCGCGCGCACACACACACACACACACACGCGCGCGTGCGCGCACACACACGCACCCACACACACGTTGGTTGGTAACTCTAAAGAGCGCAAGCATTTGTCTCTCTATTATTTCCCTTACCGCTGATTTCTGTCGTTTTGCTGACCGTCTTTTTGAACGTGTGTGTCACTTTTTCCATTTTCTGCCTTGTAAATACCTGCACACTGATACTGCAATCTGTATTGCCCAGCAGTTGTACTGTACATTCCTAGTATGGTTTTCTCTCCAAATTTCTTTGGCTTTTGTATTTCTATTTTATGTTGTTTTTTGTTTTGTCTTTAATTTAGCTTAGACTAGTCTTTTTTCATACTACATTCAAAATTCCCTTGGAAATAAGCGTGTTCCAGTCTGATTTGAAAATTGAACAAGCATAACAGAAAAGAAGTATTGCCACGATAAAGGAGTGACTATAAAAGCCATATGTATACACGTACACATATGTATATTTTTTCGTAACAATATTGGATACCAATACTGTAGTTGAAATGTGTTTTATGTAACATGTTTATAGAGAGTAAACAATGCGCCGTTATAGGTTGGGGTTATATAGTATGTGATATACAGTGAACTGTAGGCAATAGTTACATTTTTTCTGATGGTAATTTTAGATAGTTACAGCTTTCGTCGAAGACGTAGTCATTGATCATGTTTTCAGAATATAGTCTTTAAATGTCTAATTTTTATAATCAGAATATATTTTTATGTACTTTTGTACGTTCTAAATCTGTTGCTTTAAGTCTGAAAAATATAAGCGTCTGTATTGTATCTTTAATTGCCATTCATCGAAATGTTCTGAAACGAAAGATAATGTTCAGATATTTTTTACAGGAGAGAAATAATGATGTCTTTGCTTGCTTAAATAAAGGTTTATATTTTAAGTGCAGACATTTTAAATGCAGATATAAGCCGTTTGAAATATTAAAAATTCATCTTTTGAAATTATGGTTTATCTTATCAACAAAAATGTCTGCGTCTTATCAATCAGTGAACATTTTTCTGTTGTGCTGGCGTAAGGCTTTTAATAGACCACAACCAGTAAAGAGAAACAGAATCAGTGCAAATTCTTTGCAAGAACCGGAAAATGTACACTGATCAACATATTTGCTACTTCAAACAGTATCTAGTTCATTTTAGCAGAATGTTTTCTTTAACCAATTTTTCAAAAAGTATCTAGTTCATTTTAGCAGAATGTTTTCTATAACCAGTTCTTCACATTTGTTCTGTGAATCTCATCATATATCAGCAGTAACACGTTAATAGTTCATGGATTATTTGTACAAGATTGTCGTTAAAAGATGAACCATAGTTTCTTTTAGAATCGTCGGTGGGTAATGGACGATTTGCACAAGATTGGGGTGACAGGATGGACCGTGATATATTTTAGACACATTATTAGTTTATGAGTGATTTGTAGAAGATTCTAAGATGAGCTAGAAACTGAAAGAAAAAAGAAAACGCTCGTTTGAACATCTTGATGGCTGAAGGAAAGAACGAATGAGTGAAGTAATAAATGAACGAATGAATGGATGAATGAATGAATGTGTATGTGAGTGTGTGTGTGTGTGTGTGTGTGTGTGTGTGTGTGTGTGTGTGTGTGTGTGTGTGTGTGTGCGTGCGTGTGTGTGTGTGTGTGTGTGTGTGTGTGTTCTGAAACACTAGGTAATCAGTCTTTTATCAATCAGTGCTTTTTAGCTCTTTAGTTTCGTTTTTTTTTCTCTCAGAAAAAAACAAAAGAGGATAGGGATGCATGGGGGTCGCGGGTCCAAGATTGTAGTGGACTTCATGAGACTTTTTTCCACCACAAGTTATAAGATGACATTCAGAAAACATTAATTTCACAGATCAAGATCGTGGCATATTTAATTTATTAAGTGTTCGTATTTGGCCTACTGCTGTATGGTTAAAAAAATTTGAAAATCACAGTCGCAGTCTGAAAGAATTGGTTTGAAATACTATAGGCCTACCTGTAGTTTTTGATTTCTTTGTGTCCACAGTCAGAGACTTTTGTCATTTACCATTTTTATATTTCATCACCACTTTTTGTGCTGACTGTACTAGGCGATTGATCTTCCGGGCCAGACATTCTTTGTTTTCTTCTTGTAAATATCCAAATTGTTATGTCTTGATGGAAATATTTTGGTTTTTTCGTCATTTTATGTGAAAACGATTTTTCAAATAAAGTGAACCACGCTTAAATTGTGTGTGTGTGTGTGTGTGTGTGTGTGTGTGTCTACCATGTGTGTGTGTGTGTGTGTGTGTGTGTGTGTGTGTGTGTGTGTGTGTGTGGTGTGTGTGATTGGTGTGGTGTGTATGTGTGTGTGTGTGTGGTGTGTGTGTGCTTTGTAGGTATGTGTGTGCGTGCGTGCGTGCGTGCGTGCGTGCGTGGTGTGTGGTATGTGTGTACTTTGTGGTGTATGTGTGTGTGCACGCGCGCGTGTGTGTATGTATTGATGCATACGTGATGAGCTTCTCTCTCTCTCACTCTCTCCTATCCCCCCCCCTTAATTCTCTCTCTTATATATATGTATGTATGTATGTATGTATGTGTGTGTGTGTGTACACATGACAGTCAAACCAATACTTCCATTGTGTGCTGTGCTTCCACTATCAGAATACCTGACAACAGTGGTAAGGCAGTCATGTGACGATAAGTGGAAATAGTTCTTCTCAAGATCAGCTGTGGTCTCACATGGCCTGTGCAAGTAGTATTTCATTACACTTCAATATGATGTGGAGGTTAGCATGACTATTGTGGTCCCACCTTGCCGGGAAACGTCACGGGTTCAATCACGGGAATCAGTTTCAGTATCAGTTTCAGTTTCTCAAGATGACGTCTCTGCGCTCGGAATGAATTTCACATGTGTTGACGCTACTGGTATCATGTGATGGAGAAGATCCAAAATGATCATGGCACAAGCCTTAAGCCTGCACATAAACCAGCGTATGGGTTTCATATCTTATACTAGTATTTGTGTCAGTTTGTCATTGGGACAGTTTTGGCTGCGTTGTAATGACCCTGTGTATCTCATCTTCAATAACGAATAAATAAATAAATAAATAAATAAAAACATGCTTGATGATGCAGGATGCTGGTGGACGGGGTGCGGGGGTCAAAGTGTTAAAGATGTGAAACATACCATGTTTAGTAGTAACTGTCGACCCCTGTCTGATCTCATTTCTGAACTTATCATATCAAAACCAGAAAAAACACGAAAGAAGAATACGAACGCGTATTTTATACAAAAAGACAAGACAGGCGCAAATTTTTGGCCAACTGGCCTTTGTCAAGCGTAAGATTACAAACAAACAAACACAGATACAAAATTTTATAAGAAAAAGCCTGAAACTTCCCTGCTGCTGCGTCTTGTCTTGTTGTATTAATAGTTGTAGAAATGCCAATGGATCGAAAATTTACCACGCTCAAGATAGTCAAGAAGAGTGTAGTTTTTAATTTTCATCCCTGGCGCCTCCCGCAACCTTAGTTCTGTGCTTTGTGTCTCTTTCGGACACATCTCCTGCCACCATTAAAGTTTTATCTTAACACCGGAACCTTTCCAACATCCAGCGTGATGTGGCAAATACGTGTTCCTTGAGAGAGATTGGTTGATCGGTTGGGCTCTCTCTTTGGTTCTGAACTCTGGTCTTTCCTGCAGCCCACAGGTTGGGGGTTGGTACACACAGCCGCTGTCTGGCAGGTCACCGTCCTTTCGTCCACTACAGTATAGTTCTTTGTCATACCAAATTCTTATCTTGAATACTAATACTGATAATGACAATAATGATACTAATAATGAGAGTGCTACAACAACAACAGACAGACAGACAACAGATAGACAGACAGACAGACAGATGGCATACCAAATTCTCATCTTGAATACTAATACTGGTAATAACAATAATGATGCTAATAATGAGAGTGCTATAACAACAACAACAGACAGACAACAAACAGACAGACAGACAAACAGACAGACAGACAAACAGACAGACAGACGACAGATAAACAATCTGTATGAATGTATTCCAGGATGCGTAAGACAAGAAGCGAAATGGCGGTAAATGTAATATTGGTAAAACCTACATCACGATACAATTCCCATACCAATTATTTCTCACATGACATGTGGTAATTACGCCAGCAAAAAGCAACATTATTTTATGACATGTTTTACAGTTGTGTGTCAAAAACAAAATCTCAAAAGTCATTCACTTGACTCTACTATGGCGCTAGTTTTGGAGACACCAGCAATGGATGGAGGTTTCACACCATACGACGATTGAACAGGTTGCTTCCCTTTACCTGTGGACAGTGTTGACGCCAGGCATGGAAGAAACAGTTTCACAAATTCCTGTCGAAATCTCTGTCCACTGCAAAGAGACAAAATTGAACATGATGTAATCGGTGAGTTAGCTAAATATATTCAAATGTGTGCCGGTAAAGACTCCTACCATTTTATTTAAAAATGAATTAAAATCATGACCAGCGAGACATTTTCCACACCATCTTAATGGCCACAGGAGCTGGGACAGTTTTTACAATGATGATGATGACATTGGGGATGAAGTATGATGCTATGGGGTTGCATCCAGGACTGGGACTGTGTGACAGGGCTATACTCTACGCTTACTATCACGAGAGCAAGATTGAGGCAGCCGAGATGTGGTTTCTAAGAAGAATGTTGAGAGTTCCATGGACAGCAAAGAAAACAAACGAGACAGTCTTGATGGAGGCAGACACAAGTAGATCATTCATAAGGAAGATTAGGAAAAGACAGGCAACACTTATAGGCCATTTTATGAGGAAGGGGGATTTGGAGCAACTGGTCACAACGGGAAAACTGGAGGGAAAGAGAGCGCCAGGTAGACCCAGGGAGAAAATGCTGGACGCACTTGCAGAGTGGCTGGGGACGAGGAGGGCGGAGGAGATGCAAGGGGCAACGAGTGATAGAGACAAATGGAAGTCCATGATCGCCAACGCCATGCGGCAGGGCACCTGATGATGATGATGATGATGACTATCACAATCTATCCCACCGTCAACCAGGCCTGAGAGACACAGACACCTGTGGTGCTGGTCAGAAAATTTCAAAAACACCTTAAATGACAAATCTGTGAAGTGGATGAGACTGTACTGTGTGCTTTCAGTATGTGCAATAGACCCATAGCACGCTCAGATCTGCGTAGGAACCATTGGAGTCCAAAGAAATCTCACATTGATTTTGACAGGACTGACTGGGAGTCGAACCCACAACATTCCCGTCGGTAGTCCATTGCATTAACCACTACACTACGACAACTGGTGAGGTGCTTCAGTTACAACCAAGGCATACGTCGAGTTGAGTGTGCTGTTAAAAAGACTCGAGCCACAAAATCCAGTATCATCCATCTCAGGGATGCGTCTGTGACAGTGTTGCTCAAATATCCCAAATAATACCACTGGTTATATCTAAGGCATGATTGATGCTTTGATGGAAAACGTATAGAGTTCAACTGTAACGAAGTCTCAAACTTGATACACGATGGTCAAGCCATTCATCATCATCAGGTGCCCTGCCGTATGGCGTTCGCGATCATGGACTTCCATCTGTCTCTATCTCTTGTTGCCCCAAGCATCTCCTCCACCCTCCTTGTCTTCAGCCACTCTGCAAGTCCGTCCACCATTTTCTCCCTGGGTCTACCTGGTGCTCTCTTTCCCTCCAGCTTTCCCGTTGTGACCAGGTGCTCCAAATCCCACTTCCTCATAAAATGGCCTATAAATGTTGCCTGTATTTTCCTAATCTTCCTTATGAATGATCTACTTGTGTCTGCCTCCATCAAGACTGTCTCGTTTGTTTTCTTTGCTGTCCATGGAACTCTCAACATTCTTCTTAGAAACCACATCTCGGCTGCCTCAATCTTGTTCTGGCTTTGCTTGTTGACTGTCCACGCCTCACAACCGTACAACAGTATTGGTTCTATATAACATTCAAGAACTCTCTTCCTGACGTTAATTGATAGGCATTTGTTAAGCCATTATGTCAACTTTATTTTATCCAAATTTTGTACTTTTGAAGCTTACTACGAACTTGAAAAAGCATTAGACGAAAGAACACGATGTGAAGCAAGGAAAATGTTAGACTGCTGCAACAGTAAGAATAGAACCTAAATGTGACCCATTCTCACAAAAGGCACAATAAGTCTCAGTTTAGGCATTTTCAGGTTATGGTATCACTATAAAGTTTAGAATCTCAGCTTTCAAATGGTACTAAACTTGAGTTTCAGGCTATAAAAACAAAAAAAGTTATGGGCTTTCAAAGATGAGAGGGGTCAAATCAGCCATTTTGAGAAAAACAATGTTGAAGAGAATAGGCCTGAATTGAAATGATATGGTCAGAAACTCCTTAGCAACATGCATTAAATATCAATCAAATCAGCTCAAATTCCATACTTCCCCTGTTTATTTAATTGTCCATCCATCCAAAACAACAAAAAGAAAAAGAAAATTTAAGAAAAGTGTACTTTAATCACCAAAATGGGGAGATCGGGCAGCTTTCAGCGGCCAGATAGCAGCACTTACCACACATTAAAACACAAAAAAAAGATACTTATCGATTAAATTTGACTTTATTGTGATAGGACATGGTGTGAAAGTGGTTACAGAGCATGAAAATGCAGAAAACTCAAAATCGACTGATTGTCCCTGTTCAGTGTTTTCAGCCCACAGCAGCAGAAGGCCTCACCCGACTTATTGTATCTTTAGTCAGAGCGGGTCACAAACATTGTCAGAAGTTCCTCAAGAAAGTGCTGTTCACACAGCTTCCTCAAAAAGTGTTGATTTAAATCAGTTTAGTTGTTTTTTTTTCGTTTTGGGATTCATGTGATCTTGACCTTGGTGCCTTGACTTCCAAACTTATGCATTCCCGATTCCTTAACGGTGTGGGGCCTTTTTTTGTTGTTGCATTTTTGCCTTTATGCCGTTAATTCAGGATGACTTATAGTTTCAGGTTCTCTCTCAGTTTCATGCTTATAGTAACTCCACGTTAAGGACTTCACTCTTGGTAGTGGTGGTTGTGTATTTGTGTTTGCTTAAATCAGAGTTTCAGTCACACACAGAGAGAGAAAGAGAGAGAGAGAGTGTGTGTGTGTGAGAGAGAGAGAGAGTACAAACTTCAGACTTCAGAGAGAGAGAGAGAGAGAGACAGAGAGAGAGAGAGAGAAGGAGAGAGAGACAGAGAGACAGAGAGAGACATAGAGACAGAGAGAGAGTACAGACTTCAGGCTTTAGAGAGAGGGAGAGAGAAGGAGAGAGAGAGAGAGAGAGAGAGAGAGAGAGAGAGAGAGAGAGAGAGAGAGAGGGTATGGCTCTTATGGCTCTTTACCTGAGACAATACAGACAGAAGTTGATGGCATGGTTAGTGAATAACAGGTTGTTGATTATAACACGTGTCAGGTGGAAAACAGCTTGTTCATGAAGAGTTGTTCGAACCCACACATATCTCTCTACCACCAGTATGACGGCCATGGGACTCACAAGTAACAGAAAGGTGCACGTCACAAACAGTAACATCACGGTGACCTGACGACTGACGTCAACCTGTTAATGATATAGTTATTATCAGATTAGTTTACCTCTCTCTCTCTCTCTCTCTCTCTCTTTCTCTCTCTCTCTCTCTCTGTCTGTGTGTGTGTGTGGTGTATACACCAAGGTGTAGGATTTCGTACAGGCTCAAAAACTCTTTGACGACGGGCTATTTCGATCGAAGTAACAGCTGAGCTCTCACTGAGGACGGGCTACTTCAATCATAGTAACAGACGGTCTAGGGTACATAACTCCCTCTACTTTTGTTATGCTAATGATTTAGTAGTTGGCAGTTGCTTCCCTTGTGGAGGGAACTTCCGTTGAACGCTTCAGCTACGTTTTGCCGGTTTCTTTGTCTAAAATCGATGGATAAGTTCACTTGCACCTGGTTCTCAGTGATTTCACTGTGGCAGCCCCAGACCAGCAGGAGAGCTCAGCTGTGGCAAGTGCAGTCACAATAGAGTTTTAAGTACCTGCTTGAGTACCAACATTTTATCCTGACAGACAAACATTCCATAAACAGGTATGAAAACCCCATGATTTTAAATTCTAGCATGGCATAATCTTCTTATAATTCTAGATATGTGAACGATGAAAATCGGGAAAGTATATTCCATACATCAAACTGTACTTTTGAAGAGAGGGGTCCGCTTCTTGTAACTGGGCCAGCTTTTCTCTGTTTATCTCAGGAATTCCACTGGAGTCACTGGTTTTCAGTGGGACGGTCACTTTTCCCTTTTCTGCCCTGGTTTGTGCATGGGTTGCTGCTGCATAGTTGTGCTGCCATGCAAGGTCTGGATCTTCCGCTGTTCGGGCTCCTTCAATGTTCCCTATGATGATGTCATGAGGTGGGTCAGGCAAACACAAGGCATTTGTCTTGCCGATGAAATATGGTGTGGAGATCTCAATGTCAGCAGTTGGAACTGATTCAACATGTCCGTGCACGCACTGCAGGTACCTTTTCTTGCCAGTAAACTGTTCTTCTGGTACTAGTTTTCTCTTGATGATAACACCACTGCATCCAGTGTCTCTAAGCACTTCCACTTCCATGTCTTCATAGCGGCCTTTCACTGCTGGCATGGTACTGAGGTCACTATTGGTACGGTTTATGAAAGCACACAGAACCACTTCTTCATGCTCTTTACATTTTCTGTGCACTGGATCTGATGTAACCCTGGGTATTCTCTGGGAGGGTCCTTTGTCTTGGCTTCTTTCTCTGATGGCAACATTTGCAGAAGTCACGGTTTTCCTGTTTCCAGCTCGACCCAGGCTTTTCTGTTCTTCACGGCCAGAGCGTTGAAGAACACTTCTGTCTGTACTCACTTGTGCTCTGCATTCAATGGCTTTGTGTCTCAGCTTTCACAGTTGAAGCATTTCAAGTTCTGATTCGATGATCTTGGGTCTTGAGCTGTCTTTGGTCTGTCCATAGATGCTGTAGCTGCCTTCGTCTTGACGTCAAATTTCCGATTTTGAGACTCCAGGAACCTCTGTGCTGCTTCAGTCAGGGATTCTAGGCTCTGGTCTTCCTCCTGTGGAAGGTGGGCTGCCAGGTCCTTGGGACATGATTCCAGGAACTGCTCTTTCAGGACCAAATAGGACAGTCCATCATAATCTTTTTCTCTTCCAGCTAACTCCAGCCATCTTTCAAGATAACTCTGTATACGGGTTAAAAACTGAGCTGGGCTTTCATTCTTTTCTGGCTGACTGGAACGGAAACGTCTCTGGAAACCTTGCTCTGAAAAAATGTAGCTGCGTAGAAGTGCCGATTTGAGGTTTTCATAGTTGTTGGCGTCATCCTTGGTTAATCTGGAGTACACTTCAAGGGATGACCAGTCAGTAGAGCACGCAGATCAATTGCCCACTGCTGTCTAGACCACTTCATAGCTTCAGCGTGGCGTTCAAAATGTTCAAGATAACTGTCTAGGTTGTCTTTCGCACCCACAAACGCAGGAAAGCATGGTCTTTTGGCACTGTTGACTTCTGTATGGGAAATTTGTTCACCATTTTGAGACTTCATTTCTGCCATTCTCAGTTCAAATTCTCTCTGTTTTTTCTTACTCTTTGCTTTCCAAGTGAAATCGTTTTAATTCTCTTTCATCAGCTCGCTCTTGTCGTTCAAATTCTTGCTGTCCTCTTTTCTCTTCTATTTCTTGCTGTCTTCTTTTCTTTTCTGTTTCTATTTCTTGCTGTCTTCTTTTTTCCTCTTGCTGTAGCACGAAGCTTTGGAGGGTTTCACCCGTTAGACCCAGTTCTGTGCCTAGTTCGATGTATTCCATGGTGACACAGCTCAGATTAACAACGGCGATCAGTCTTTAGAACTGTAAGTGAAATGTTTAAACTGATGTTGATGAATGATGATTACGTTTATAATGTATGCATAGTGATTCCATGATGGTAAGAATATTGTTACCACATACACATAGATTGTGCTCTAAGCAAAAAGCAAAAACACATTTGATCATTTCATTTCCATTCAGAAATAACAAGACTAATCCACACTGCAGTGGGTAACAAATGCATTGCACTGTATCTACGTAAGCATACGCTGATTTGATTCCGACTAATCTGAAGTATCTTTGGTTATCAGTTTTTCATAAATTGCCCTTAAAATGTTCATGTCAGTAACAGTTCCACAGGTAAATATGTTTCACAAATATCTCACCAAATGAAATATGATGAAACTCAACAATAAACCATTTCCGATTGTATAATCAAAACGTACCTTCTGTAAATCGAACTTACTGTAAACAGTAATCTATCTTCTGTAGGCTACTGAAACATATTTACGTGTAACGTTACTCTTGAAGCATTTGCAGACTAATCTGAACTACGTAGCAAAGTGTACACGTTGATAGAACAGCCGAAGAACATTACATGTAGATTAGATGATAATATGCTGATGAACGTTTCTGCATATTAAACGGTATGTCAGTAGACGTAGACTTTATGAGGTTTTTGTTTGTTGTTGTTGTTTCAGCGTGTAATTGTATTTCATAAGAAGTCCAGGACAGACAGCCACATGCGGCGACACACCAACCTCCATGCGATTCCTTTACAAACTGCAGGCAGGTAATGTGCGTGGTATGGTAATTTAGATAGAAAGTGCTTGGACTGGTAATATGATGAATATCGAAATGAGCAGCTGGTGGGTCTCACTTGTCAGCATTACCAGGTTCGGTGTTGGCCGCTGTACACCTGGACACCACCATCTCCCTCAAAGGTCACTCTGTCTTGACTTTTGTGGACAATTTCATGAATATTTAGGCCACTCAAAGACCTGTCAAAGAGAGTGTGGGAAAACTCCATGCTGACCATCAAGACAAAGACTAAAGTGTACCAAGCTTGTGTGCTGAGCACACTGATGTATGGGTGCGAGACCTGGACTCTATACTCCCGTCAAGAACGCAGGCTCAACACCTTTCACCTACGCTGCCTCAGAAGGATTCTTGGCATTTCATGGCAGGACCACGTCCCCAACAAGGACGTCCTAGACGTGCAGGAACTCTCAGCATGTTTGCCCTGCTCACAAAGAGACGCTTGCGCTGGCTTGGCCATGTTACCCACATGCAAGATGGCAGAATACCCAAAGACATTTTGTACGGCGAGCTTGCTACTGGCTCCAGACCCACGGGAAGGCCCATACTCCGCTACAAAGATATGTGCAAGCGGGACCTCAAGGCGGGTGGCATTGCACCAGCAGGCTTCGAAGTGGCAGCAGCAGACCGCAGCAGCTGGAAACTAGCCATCAGTTCGGCCATCAAGACATCCGAGCAGGGGAGAGAGGAGCAGTGGGAGGTAAGAAGAGCATGCAGACGCTAGGGAGCAGGGCCATCTTCACGTGCAGCAACTGCAACAGGACCTGCCGTTCGAGGATCGGGCTCTACAGCCGCAGCCGACGCTGCAGTTCCACCACAGAATGACTTCCAAGGCGCAATTTCCATTGTCTCCCGAGACAGACGGATACCAAATACATGTTGGTTATGTTCTCGATGTATGAGATAGGAGGTCTGCCCTTCTTCCTTTTTGCCACTGTTTCTCCTTAAAAGATAGTTGCCATGCGGTCCGTGTTCTTGTTGTGTTACATGTGGCCAATGCATTTTAGTTTTCTCTTGTTGATGTCTGCTAGTAGTTTTCTGGTTTTATCAAGTTCTTCCAGGACATTTTCATTAGTTCTTCTATCTGTCCATTTGACACGTAGTAGTCACCAGCTGGTGGGTAAAACCCCTAAAGAACTGTGGACTATAGGACGAAACAAATAATTCAGGCAACAACAACAGCAATAACAGCAAAAGGTAAGTAATACCTGCTAACATTATCCTGTATTGTTCTTCATACCTGTTGATCGGTGGCTTCACTGGTACCCCTGAACTTCTGTGCTGACCTCATTTGCTGGACAATGAGCACGTTCAACACGGCCACAGTCAGCAGAGGGATGTAGCAATACAGGACTCCGTCTATCCATGGCCAGATCTTGTGCAGGAAAAACTGACTGTCTGGTCCGTTAGGTCCACAGGCCTCTACCTACCATCAGCAAACAGACGAAGGAGTGGGAGAGAGAGAGAGAGAGAGAGAGAGAGAGAGAGAGAGAGAGAGAGAGAGAGACAGAGACAGAGACAGAGAGACAGAGACAGAGAGACAGAGAGAGACAGAGAGAGACAGAGAGAGACAGAGAGAGACAGAGAGAGACAGAGACAGAGAGACACAGACACAGACACAGAG
>CM060311.1:7600446-7610446 GCA_030674185.1 Monoplex corrugatus | reverse complement strand
ACAGAGTAACACCAGCTCTGCCATCCCTGGGTGTTCATTGTCAAGCTGCCATCACCACCTGTACTTTTCTCTCCTGGTCTGTCACCCCATCAACACCATAATGTACATGGAGTCTAGTTATCTGGCCTTGTTTACAACTGAAGGGGAACATAAAGCAGTGAGGAATAGGAGATAGATGGTAGCCCCTGAGAAAACTTGAGTTCTCTTCTCCCCTACCACACTATGGCATCAGGTTTACGGGACTAACTTTACGTTTTCATCTTCCGCTCTCCACACTGACTGCCTGGGTTCCTTGCAAAATTTTGTGTGTGCAGTCTCTGGTCCATCAAGCTGTGAGTGTGTACCTGGTTCTGCTCATGGCTGGGAAAGTTAAAGCAGGAATGGAGGTGACTGGAACCTATCCTCAGAATGCTGACTCGTGGGTTGTGAGGACTCACCGCCCAACAACCTGATGGTATGTGCCAAACTCTAGGTTCATGGGATGCTGATTTGTTATACTAGCAATCTAACTGTTGCAAGAATCAAGAAATAAACAAAAAATTAGCAACAACAACAACATCAGCAGCAACAACGGAAGACTTTTACGAGCATCTATAGCAACACTTTAAACTAAGCTTTGTTGTAGATGCTGGTAAAAGCCTGTTGCTGCTGTTGTTACTGATGTTTCTTTATTTGTATAGTTAAGAGAACGATATTTTTAACGTGGTACCTGAAAACAAGCCAGGAGACGCAGCTTGACTCCTTTGACCTAAAGTGCCTATGCAAGATCTTTGGTATCAAATGGAAAGACTTTGTGACACACGATGGAGTAACATCGAGAAGAAGCAAACAGATCCCAGTTGTCAACATCATCTGCAAGCATCAACTGAGTGTACTGGGCCATGTAATAAGACTGCCGTGTTCCAGACCTGCCATGAGACTGCCATGTTCCAGACCTGCCAACCAAGTCCTGAGCTGAAACCCAGGAGTTCAGCAAAGGAAAGGGAAGACCAAAAACGAAGTGGCCTCAGACAGTAGATAGAAACCTACAGCTTGTGAACTGACGCTGGAGTTACGCCCTGATACTCTCTACCGACAGAGCCCTTAGAGTGCACTTGCCGTCTCATACATGGGACGACGCGGGAGCCTCCAAGTAAGTACACGTAAGTACATAATTGTACATTTTGACCAAGCCACTCACCAAGCAACTCCTTCCGCCAAAACAAATAATCAAACAAACAAAAGGGGGAAAAGACAGAGCCCCACCCCACACCTCCACTCCCCAGAAAACCTGTACTGGAGGAGCCAAACTGACAGACAGGAACAAACTTTTGTGATCTTTCAAGCATACTTTATTGCCTTGTACCTTCATGACGTCGTTCCACACCATTTTCCTGAGAATCAGATTATGACAGTTGATGCCGAACACGACGATACACACCCCCACCACCGCCATCCTTGCTCTCTTTGGTGTGCACCATCTGCTGGCCTTTAGTGGATATCTGTAAGAACAACGTAAGGCCAGTAGTTATTCTGATGTGTTTGGTTCTTTTGTTTCTGGATGAAAATTATGATGACGATGATGATGATGATGACGATGATGATGATGATGATGATGATGAGGAGGAAGACGGTAATGATGATAATGATGATGATGATGATGATGATGATGGTGAAGGTAATGATGATGATGAGGAGGAGGAAGACGGTAATGATGATGATGATGATGATAACGATACAACGTAAAACATAAATGCTTTATCGTGTTTTTTCTCCTCTATAGCTTTGATAAAAGAAAAGGCCCCTTCACTAATCTAATTCACTCAAGGAATCACTCGCTAACTAACTAACTAAATAACTAACTAACTAACTAACTAACTAACTAACTAACTAACTAACTAACTAACTAACTAACTAACTAACTCATTGATTGACTGACTAACCGTGTAACTAACTATAACTAAATCAGATTTATTCGCAGTGAACATGTATGGTCATGTTCCATCATAATTTTCTGCTCCTTAGTGTTCAGAACTTTCATTCAGTAATAAAGAATTATTCTAATGATGGAAATTAATATAATGGTCTTACGTTTTCAGGACGTCCATTCAATAATACACATTTAACATAATGATGGAAATCAATATAATAGTCTTACGTTTTCAGGACGTCCATTCAATAATACACATTTAACATAATGATGGAAATCAATATAATGGTCTTACGTTTTCAGGACGTCCATTCAATAATACACATTTAACATAATGATGGAAATCAATATAATAGTCTTACGTTTTCAGGACGTCCATTCAATAATACACATTTAACATAGTGATGGAAATCAATATAATGGTCTTACGTTTTCAGGACGTCCATTCAATAATACACATTTAACATAGTGATGGAAATCAATATAATGGTCTTACGTTTTCAGGACGTCCATTCAATAATACACATTTAACATAATGATGGAAATCAATATAATAGTCTTACGTTTTCAGGACGTCCATTCAATAATACACATTTAACATAATGATGGAAATCAATATAATAGTCTTACGTTTTCAGGACGTCCATTCAATAATACACATTTAACATAATGATGGAAATCAATATAATAGTCTTACGTTTTCAGGACGTCCATTCAATAATACACATTTAACATAATGATGGAAATCAATATAATAGTCTTACTTTTCAGGACGTCCATTCAATAATACACATTAACATAATGATGGAAATCAATATAATAGTCTTACGTTTTCAGGACGTCCATTCAATAATACACATTTAACATAATGATGGAAATCAATATAATAGTCTTACGTTTTCAGGACGTCCATTCAATAATACACATTTAACATAATGATGGAAATCAATATAATGGTCTTACGTTTTCAGGACGTCCATTCAATAATACACATTTAACATAATGATGGAAATCAATATAATAGTCTTACGTTTTCAGGACGTCCATTCAATAATACACATTTAACATAATGATGGAAATCAATATAATGGTCTTACGTTTTCAGGACGTCCATTCAATAATACACATTTAACATAATGATGGAAATTAACATAATGGTCTTACGTTTTCAGGACGTCCATTCAATAATACACATTTAACATAATGATGGAAATCAATATAATGGTCTTACGTTTCAGGACGTCCATTCAATAATACACATTTAACATAATGATGGAAATTAATATAATAGTCTTACGTTTTCAGGACGTCCATTCAATAATACACATTTAACATAATGATGGAAATCAACATAATAGTCTTACGTTTTCAGGACGTCCATTCAATAATACACATTTAACATAATGATGGAAATCAATATAATAGTCTTACGTTTTCAGGACGTCCATTCAATAATACACATTTAACATAATGATGGAAATCAATATAATAGTCTTACGTTTCAGGACGTCCATTCAATAATACACATTTAACATAATGATGGAAATCAATATAATAGTCTTACGTTTTCAGGACGTCCATTCAATAATACACATTTAACATAATGATGGAAGTCAATATAATGGTCTTACGTTTTCAGGACGTCCATTCAATAATACACATTTAACATAATGATGGAAATCAATATAATAGTCTTACGTTTTCAGGACGTCCATTCAATAATACACATTTAACATAATGATGGAAATCAATATAATAGAATTACGTTTTCAGGACGTCCATTCAATAATACACATTTAACATAATGATGGAAATCAATATAATAGTCTTACGTTTTCAGGACGTCCATTCAATAATACACATTTAACATAATGATGGAAATCAATATAATAGTCTTACGTTTTCAGGACGTCCATTCAATAATACACATTTAACATAATGATGGAAAATTAAAGTGTTGGGGGAAGGGGAGGGAGGAAATCGAACCTATGATACATAAAGGTAGTAATCATCGCTGGTTACCAATGAAATCTTGCAGCCAGTAAAAAATACAAGCTTTGCATATCGTCTTCTTGTGGATCTTTTCACCCAACCTTTGTTTAATATCTGTATGCTTGAAACACCCTGCTCCTGCAATCCTCGAAAAAATATCACTTCTGACCGTACCAAAACATAACCTTAAATCAGCTGGAGAACGTCCTTTCGGTTTCAGTGAACCAATTGTATGAAACTTGTTGCCAGCTGATCTGGGAGTCTGCCCACCCTTTGTCATTTCAGTCACGGTTAAATATTTACCTGTTCACCCAGGTCTCCCATTGTTGAGGTTTGTACATTTATCCTTGATCAGTACATACTATCATTTGTAACTACTGAACATGTGGACCGTGTAACATTGATATATGTGTATAATTATGACTGCACGTAGGTACATGTATTATTAGATCTTATGTGTAAAAACATCACATCATTACCTTTAAAGTTTCGTATCTAAATGTACTCTTCTTCCTATGTTTCCTTCACTGTACGATAACAACATATATATTTTTAGTTCAAGTCGTTGAGGTGAATGAACATTTATATACCATACAACAAGAGTACTTAAAAATTTGAGATCTGAAATCAATTTCTAGCAATCTCAAGCATGAATAATTCTCCTTTATTCTATTGCCACACTTTCATCAAATTAGTGGTACCAAACAGCTCATCCAACAGATGAGAGCCCATCATGAGATAATATGAAACAAAGGTCAGTGAACAAATGAAATTCATGCTTACCACTGCACCACTAAAAATGAGGGGAAAGTGTATGAAAATGTTACGAGAGAATAAAAGTATAGCAATTAAAAACAATGAATAATGAAGAACTAAACAAGCAGAAGAAGAAGCTCTACATGTTGTGTTTCAAACCTGATAACCAGGTAACGTTCCAGTGTCATTACCAACATGACCATGACGCTGCAGTAGACAGAAAAATACATCAGGAAGTAGACAAAACCGCACGTGCCGTGACGTAACACCTCGTGACCCGGAAACCTTCGCACGAGGAAGAGGATGTTGACGATCTGAACGAGGGTGTCAGACACGGAGAGGGCGGCCATTAGACAGAAGTGGAGGTGCCAGACATACCAGGTGATAACAGGACACAGAAGGACAACACGTTACCTAGGATACCCAGACCTGTGAACATAGCACTTTCTTTATTGTTACATAAAACTGATACAAGGATACAGGTAAACGGATAAAGAGAACGAGCATTCAGTAAGGGAAATATTAGATTTAGTCTGGATCACTGTACATTTGTGCACTTGACCTCTGCTGTACCCAGCTTTGAATGGGTACCTGTCCCTCTTCAGGGCTAGGGTGGTACTCTTTTCCTACAACCTCCAGATTATGGGACAACCAACCATCCAACCAACCATGCAAAGGAGCAAGGAGAGATATCAGTCTCAAATTTGACAGACAGCTGAGATTTGCCCATTCGATATACATTTTAATCCAATCTAGTTCAGATCCCATTCAGGTCACTTACGTTGTCCTGTTGGGCAATTTGGATAAAGCCATTCCAGACCAACAAAAAGAATAACTGAAATGACAAAACAAAAATGTCCACTCTGATATACACCTATGTGCATGTAACAGCTCTGTCATTTGAAAAAAAAAACGTTTCAAAGACAAGGACCACACTACAAGTGACAAGACGGCAGTGATCGCTAAAGACACACTGTGGCTGTGGATGGTGTGTGAGTCCATGAAGAGTATCATCATCATCATCAGGTGCCCTGCCCATGGCGTTGGCGATCATGGACTTCCATCTGTCTCGATCTCTTGTTGCCCCAAGCATCTCCTCCACCCTCCTCGTCGTCAGCCACTCCGCAAGTCCTTTTCTCTCTGGGTCTACCTGGTGCCCTCTTTCCCTCCAGTTTTCCCGTCGTGACCTGGTGCTCCAATTCCCCCTTCCTCATAAAATGGCCTATAAATGTTGCCTGTCTTTTCCTAATCTTCCCTATAAGTGATCTACTTGTGTCTGCTTATGAAGAGTATAGGGTCAACACATAAAAAGTAGTTTTGTGCTGAAGTCCATCATACTCCTTAACAAATGAATCAGTCGGTCAAGGACGTGCTCCTGACGAGTATGGAGAGTTTAGGCGGATGGTGTGTGTGTGTGTATGTGTGGTGTGTGTGTGTGTGTGTGTGTGTGTGTGTGTGTGTATGTGTGGTGTGGTGTGTGTGTGTTGTGTGTGTGTGTGAGTGTGTGTGTGTTGCGTGTGTGTGTGTATGTGTGGTGTGGTGTGTGTGTGTGTACACGTGTATGTGTGTGTAAGTGGTGTGTGTGTGTGTGTGTGTGTGTGTGTTGTGTGTGGTGTGTGTGTGTGTGTGTGTGTGTGTGTGTGTATGTGTGGTGTGGGGTGTGTGTGTACGTGTGTGTGTATGTGTGGTGTGTGTGTGTGTTGTGGTGTTGTGTGTGTGTGGTGTGTGTGTTGTGTGTGTGTGTGTGTGTGTGTGTGTGTGTGTGTGTAGTGTGTGTGCTAATGCATGAAATGCTCTGTGATAGTGTGTGTGGTTAATGTGTGTGTGTGTGGGTAGCTGTGTGTGACACAAATTGTACATAAACTACTCACCAGCGACACTATGGACACATAAACTGTACATAAACTACTCACCAGCACACACATGGACACATAAACTGTACATAAACTACTCACCAGCACACACATGGACACATAAACTGTACATAAACTACTCACCAGCACACATGGACACATAAACTGTACATAAACTACTCACCAGCACACACATGGACACATACACTGTACATAAACTACTCACCAGCACACACATGACATATAAACTGTACATAAACTACTCACCAGCACACAGAGGGGCACATAAACTATAAATAAACTACTCACCAGCACGCACAGGGGCACATAAACTGTACATAAACTACTCACCAGCACACACATGGACACATAAACTGTACATAAACTACTCACCAGCACACACAGGGGCACATAAACGTACATAAACTACTCACCAGCACACACATGGACACATAAACTATAAATATACTACTCACCATCAGACTACAATGGCACATAAACTGTACATAAACTACTCACCAGCACGCACAGGGACACATAAACTGTACATAAACTACTCACCAGCACATATTGGTATATAGATGTAGTCCAACCACACAGCCACCCGGAATTCTAAAAACTGAGAAAGACGGTCGTCTGAAGAGAGGTAGAGGTCGGGTACATTTTTATCATTGTCAGTTGACATCAGTAGGACTGGTGACGTTGTCATCAGTGACGTCATATTCGTTTCTGACGTCATTTTTACTGTTGATAACTGTCTCCCCTAATACCTGAAACATGAATAATAAATACAACAATAACGATTATGATAAACGTAATGATAATATACTTATAATGATAATAGTAATGAAAGGAATGTTTTACCCGTCACCTGTCAGCATCATCGAATTCGATGTTAATTGCTGAAGCAGACGTCACAACAACTCTCCTCCATTTACTCTGGTCTTGACTTTTCTGTGCTACTTCGTGGACCTACAAACCGCTGATGTTGGTGATGTTCATATAACAGGTGGGTAGTCTGTCCGGATTTCTTTTGGCCTCAACTTTTCCTCGCAAAATTGTTGTCATGAGGGCTGTGTCGGTGTTGTGGGCTGCAAAATAACGTTAGCACAGCCGAATGAAGGTGCTTGCTAACCTGCATTTTGTGACCTATTCAACCCACCAAAACTGTGGATGTTCTGTGAAGGAAAAGACGAAATCGATGCCTTTAATGCTAAGTTTAAGGCCCGTGAAGAACTGTGCAGTTGGAGGAGGTCAACTTGGCCTGACAGTTTTCAGTGTGTCCACTGTGCGTTCCTTTGTCGTTGTATCATTCTGTGTGCCTTGCAGGTACCATGACTTATGACAACATGAAGAAGCAATTTCTCCAGAAATGTCTCTATAATAAGCACAGTTTCAGGGAGTGTTGTCGTGCTGCTAATCTCCAAGTGGATAATTTTTTCAGTCGTATCTACTCAGGATTCCTTATAACTTTGACAGATGGCAAGAACTCGACAAAATCATCCATACATTTAAACATTTGATGACCTGTGCAGTTTGCCACTGAAAGAGCATTTACTGCTGAGTATCTCTGGAGATCTGTACGTCTTTCTCAAAGAATGTGCATTTGAATGTGTGTTAACCCTTTGACTCCTGCACCCTGTCCACCAGCATTTGCATTGTCAACCATGCTAGCAAAGCAAAAACTGAACCCTTTGACTCCCTCATCCCATCCACCAGCTTCCTGCAGGAAGCTAGTGAATAGGGTGAGAGAGTCAAAAGGTTAAGTTTTTGCATTTGGCGCTTAGGGCCGGTGCAGGGGTCAAAGAGTTAATTTATAATTTAGACTTACTAACTGATGCAGCAGATATAATCGTGAAGCTCATCCAGAAAAAGAAAAGTAGCATTAATTGAAGATGAGATTCTCATATGAGAGTTGTACAAAAAGACAAAGACAATTATAAGCAAACATACACACTTCCATCAACTTTGGGTGAAACTGTTAAAAACATTTATATTGATATAAAGTCTTCTGTCATCCAGCGTCAGCTGGAATGGATATTGCTTTATTTTGCTTATGTTTTCACCGACAAACCAGGTATCAGTCAAGGTAGTATTGTTCTTGAGATCAGCCTGACAATGGTTGTCACTATCCACGTAAAACTCTTCCCTTTACCTTTCACGCCCAGGGAAATTGCTTATAAGGAACTGAAAGTAATGTTAGGTTTAGGTCTCTCTGAGCAATCTTCATCTCATTTTTCTGCTCTGTAGGAGAAGTCCTGGTAACAGCTCGGAAAGACGGCAAACTTGGGATCCCTTTGGAGGCAAGTCGGATCCAGCTGAAAAGCCAAATAAGCTGTACTGTGTCTGGAACGTCATGTCTGGCCTCTTTTGCGATCGTACGAATATTCCCTGTTTCTGTCTTGGTCCGGTATCTGAGCTAGACCAGCTAGTGCTGTGTCCCGGAGTTTGTTATGTCCCCTCCTTGCCATTTGGCTTGTGGATGGGGTAACCGGTGGCTGGGCCCGAGTGGGCCATGCAGCACAAGGATGGTCCCCCTTTGCTTGGCGGGGTGGCTGCCGTATGGCGTCAGGGGCTGAGATGTGGTTGTCCGGTCAGTGGTGGGGCATTGCTGATCAGGGTCCTTTTCGTGCCCAAGGGTGTGTGTGTGTTTTTTTTTCTTTAATAAAGTACTTATGGAATAGGTTGATGAATCTGTAAGGTTTTATATTAATTTTCATGCATTAAACAAAATCACTGGTTTTGATGTGGAACCTATTCCTGATGTGGAATACATGTTCTGCCAACTGTCAGCAGGCTGTTAGTTCTCCGAGATCGATCTGGCAAAAGGTTGTTGGCACTTTCTGACCATTGAAACTGACAAACAGAAGTCTGCATTTCGCACAGCTGAAGGTCTGTTTCAATGGACGAGGATGCCGTTTGGACTGGTCATTTTTACAGTTACGTTTTACAAGGATGATGCGTGACTCTCACTGCACACATACTCGTCACTTTATTTCTTAATGATGTTTTGATGTCCAGTCCAAATTGGCACGGTCAGGTAAAAGTGTTTTTTTTTCTTTCTTTTTTGTTGTTGAGACAATGTGACGAGGTTGTAATACGCTTAGTTTCATAACGTATTGTGACGTCAATCAGGCCTGAGAGATACAGAGACTCGTGAGGTTGGTCGGAACAGTTGAGTAACACCTTCAATGACGCATCTATGAAGCGGATGAGACTAGACTCTGTGGTCCCAGACTTCCCAATGATCCCATTACACATTCTATTATGGGTAGGAACCGGTAGGGCCGACAACATAATACGTTTGACAAGACTGATAGGGCTGGATTGAATAGATTCGACCCCACAGACTCCCAGTCATTAGTCCGTTCGATAACCACTGCACCACGATGATTTGTTGCCTGGGCCAGGTCTTTCTGTTCTTTCTTTCCTTCCTTCAGCTTTTCTCTCTGTCTTGCTTTCTTATTCTCTTTATTAATTAATGTTTTGA
>CM060311.1:7590446-7595446 GCA_030674185.1 Monoplex corrugatus | reverse complement strand
AGTAATAGTAGTAGCATTATCATCATCATCAGCAGCAGTAGTAATAGAAGTAGTAGTAGTAGTAGTAGTAGTAGCAGTAGCAGTAGCAGTTGTAGTAGTAGCAGTAGCAGTAGTAGTAGTAGTAGTGGTCGTAGTAATAGTAGTGGCGGTAATAATAGTAGTAGCACCATCATCATCATCAGCAGCAGCAGCAGTAGTAATACTAGTAATAGTAGTATGTAGTAGTAGTAGCAGTAGTAGTAGTAGTGGTCGTAGTAACAGTAGTGGCGGTAGTAATAGTAGTAGCATCATCATCATCATCAGCAGTAGTAATAATAGTAGTAGTCGTAGTAGTCGTAGTAGTCGTAGTAATAGTAGTTAGTAGTAGTAGTAGTAGTAGTGATGTGTCGCATGAGTCAAAGATAATTGTACGGATGTATGATTTGCAGACTTTTGTCTGATCTCTGCTTTTGTATCTTTTTCTTTACTTCTGTCAAGTTGTCCTTTTTAACTTAGTGTTCCATCCATCTGAACATTTTCCATGCAATCTTCATGCCCAACGACTTGTCATGCCCCATAGACAGCTGTACACTGACTGTATCCAGACAGCGACACTGTACATATCTCACTCACTTTCATTAACTCTTTTTCATATTTTGACGGCGCAGTTTTCTTCATTTCAGAGTTGACTAATAGTTAAAATGCTTTTCCAGGAAGGGCATTCAGTACATACAACGTTTTGATTGTAATCACTATCGTTCAGTCTTACATCTTTCAGAAGTCTCTTTTTGTATTGCCACTTTTTTTCAACAGTATTTATCAATTTTTCAGATTTTTTTAATGCATTAAGAATTAAATATCTTTGAAAACATTGGTTTGGTTTATATGTGTTGTGAATTGACAATATGAAAACTTTATATGATCTGTACGTAGATAGAAACATTTTGACATTTTTGGTTAAAGAAAGGTAACGATACTTTAAACAGCAGCTACCAATCGCACAGTGTTCTTGACAAGTCTGAGTTTTTTTCCCATTATGATCTAATTTCTTTTTTATTTCTGTCTCATTTCAAGGATAGTGTCTCTGGTACACTCTTACACACACACACACACACACACACACACACACACACACACACACACACACACACACACACACACACACACACACACACACACACACACACACACACAGATATATATATATATATATATATATATACACATACATACATACATACATACATTTTACCCTTTTGTAACAATGTTCTTATATTCCATGTTGCAACTTTGATGTTTTTAAATCTGAGTTTAGGGTTCGCAGTAACTTGCTGACGGTCTGGTGTCACCTGCGCCGCATGACAAGACAGAGATGGAAAGGCTTAACATTGGTATTTTAGGACTAGGGGAAGTGAGATGGAAGGGGGCAGGCATGATAACATCAGGAGAATACACAATGATATACTCTGGTGGTAACTCACATGAAAGAGGAGTAGGTATCATGATGGACAAAGACAAATCAAAAGCATTTAAGGGATACTGGGCAGTGTCCGACAGAGTTTTACTGGTCAAGTTGGGAGGCAAACCATTTGATATCAACATCATTCAGGTGTATGCACCAACATCCGTAAGTACTCAGGAAAACATCGACAACTTCTACGAAGTATTAGAGATGGCCAAGGCCCAATGTAAATCACAAGACGTTACTGTAATAATGGGGGATTTTAATGCTAAAGTGGGACAGGACAGGGTGGAGGATATAGTTGGACCTCATGGCCTTGGTACGCAAAATGTAAAGGGTGAGAAACTTGTAGAATGGGTACAGATGAATGAGTTTATAGTAGGAAACACCTGGTTTGAGCAGCCTAATAGAAGAAAATGGACTTGGATGAGTCCAGGAGATAATACCAAAAATCAGATTGACTACATCCTGACCAACAAAAGATTTAGAAATTCTTTACTGTCAGCAAGAACACTACCAGGCGCAGACTGCAACAGTGACCACAATCCTGTAGTGGGAAGATTTAGACTGAAATTGAGGAAAAGGAAACAGACCAAAAACAACATCAAATTAAACCTTGGACTCTTAAAGACAGATGAAAGTGATACGTAAAAAATTTAATATACATGTTCAAAACAAATTCAGTGCTCTGGAAGACGCTGGTGACAGTGAGGAACAATGGACAAAGTTGAGGAATTCGATAAATGAAGCTTGTGAGGAAATCCCTAAAGCAGATAAAAAAGCAAAAAATAACTGGATGACTAATGAAATTTTGGGCTTGATGGAGGAAAGGAGGAAGGCAAAGAGAAATGAGGAGATCTACAGGAAGATAAACAAGCAGATCAGGAATAGGTGCAATGAAGCTAAGGAAGCTTGGCTGAAATCAAAGTGCAAAGAAATGGAAGACCGACACAAAACGGATCCTCAGGGTATGTACAGACGAATTGAAGAAATTGTCCACAGAAAAAATACATGCACATCAACTGGTTGCTTGAAATCGAAATATAGCACGCTTATCATGGAAAAAGACAAAATATTAGACAGATGGGGAGAGTACATTAAAGACCTTTTTGAGGATGATAGAAACGAAGAACACATTATAAAAAAGAACTTTGAAGGACCACCCATAATGAAAGATGAAGTTAGAGCGGCACTGAAAAAGATGAAACCGGGAAAAGCCCCAGGACCAGACAACATTACTACAGAGATGATTGAAGCCCTGGAGGAATTTGGCATAGAAAAAAATAACAGTCCTCCTAAATGAAATTTACGACACTGGAAAAATCCCCAAAGATATGTCAAAACCAATTTTCATTGCACTTCCAAATAAGACAGAGGCTATAGAATGCGAACTCCATCGCACAATCAGTTTGATGAGCCATGTAACAAAAATCCTGTTGAGAATAACCATGATGAGGACAAGGAATAGAATCAAAAGAGAAATAGCAGAAGAATAGTGTGGATTTGTGGAAGGGAAAGGAACTATTAATGCCATATACATCCTAAGAACTATCATAGAGAGGTCAAATGAGATGAATAAGGATTTGTATTTATGCTTTGTTGACTACATCAAGGCTTTCGATCGGGTAAGACATGATGAATTGATCAACCAGCTGGAGAGACTCAAAGTTGATGGAAAAGATCTACGAATAATCAGAAATATGTACTGGGAACAAACAGCTGCAATGAGAATAGAAAACAATGTAAGCTCTTTCCAAAATATCAAAACAGGAGTCAGACAGGGTTGTGTTTTGTCACCAGATCTGTTTTCACTTTACAGCGAAAACATCATGAGAAACCTAGAAGACCCTGGATTAAAGGTTGGAGGGAAAATGATAAACAACATTCGATATGCAGATGACACCGTGCTAATTGCAGAAAATGAAAGAGACCTACAAAACCTTGTGAAAAAGAATATACTAGAAATAGAAAGAAAAGGTAAGGGGTTGGAACTAAACAGCAGGAAGACTGAAGTCATGGTGATCAGTAAAAACATGAAATCCCCTCATGCAAAATAACAGCAAATAGCACAACCTTGACACAGGTTGATAAATTCAAATACCTGGGAACGATCATTTCATCAGACGGCAGATGCACATCAGAAATAGCCGGCAGAATCGGCCAATCCAAAACAGCATTCAAGAAGATGACAAGCATTCTTACCAACAAATGCCTATCAATTAACATCAGGAAGAGAGTTCTTGAATGTTATATAGAACCAATACTGTTGTACGGATGCGAGGCGTGGACAGTCAAGAAACAAAGCCAGAACAAGATTGAGGCAGCCGAGATGTGGTTTCTATAATAATAATAATTACAATATTTATATAGCTCAAAATCTTGATAAAATCAAATCTAAGCGCTGAAACACACACATACGCACGCACGCACACACACGCACGCACGCACGCACACACACGCACGCACGCACACACACACACACACACACAACACACACACACACACACACACACACACACACACACACACACACACACACACACACACACGGCTATAAATGGGGAGAAAGAATAAAAACAATGGAAAATTATAGAGAGCATATTATATACAATTATATATTGCAATGTAATTCCCCTCCGAGTGGAGACAGGCTGTAGAGGGGATTGAGTGAGGTCAGGATTTTATGCAGAGGAGAAAAGGTGAGTTTTGAGAGCGGACTTGAAGGAGACAAAAGTAGGTTGCTGACGGACTGAGAGAGGAAGTTTGTTCCAGGAGAGCGGACCAGAAATAGAGAAGGCTCGTGGACCATAGGTATTGAGCTTAGTGCGTGGAAAGCGAAAAGTCAGAGAATCGGAGGCAGAGCGGAGGGTACGTGAGGGAACATAGATCTCAAGTAGGCTTGACTGGTAATCGGGGGCTGCGTTATTGAGGCTTTTGTAGCACATGGTGTCTAGTTTGTACTGTATGCGCTTTGATACAGGGAGCCAGAAGAATGTTGAGGTTTCCATGGACAGCAAAGAAAACAAACGAGACAGTCTTGATGGAAGCAGACACAAGTAGATCACTCATAAGGAAGATTAGGAAAAGACAGGCAACATTTATAGGCCATTTTATGAGGAAGGAGGATTTGGAGCACCTGGTCACAACGGGAAAGCTGGAGGGAAAGAGAGCACCAAGGAGAAAATGCTGGACGGACTTGCAGAGTGGCTGCGGACGAGGAGGGTGGGGGAGATGCTAGAGGCAACGAGAGATAGAGGCAGATGGAAGTCAATAATCGCCAACGCCATGCGGCAGGGCACCTGATGATGATGATACATATACTGTTGTAGCATCAGCACCATTTCACAAGTTGGAACAGTTTTACACAGCGGCAGAATGGCGAGACCAGTCCCAAAATTTAATATTGTTCAATATACATAATTATTTCAATTTTTTCGCACAAACTGTCGTTTCAATGTGTGCGGTAAAAGTGCTGTGGAGTTGGTTCTTTCCTTTCACATAAAATCAAAACAAAACAATGGACACATGCCACAGCATAGACTACACAGAGTAACGTTGA
>CM060311.1:7582946-7585446 GCA_030674185.1 Monoplex corrugatus | reverse complement strand
TTTACTGTAAATATTGAACATCAGTTTTGTGGACGTTCATTGTAACAAGATTTTTAGTCTATTTCATTATATATATGAATATGAAAATAGTGTATGTTTATGTATGCATTTATGTCATGATGATTAGTATAAAACTGTTGTATGTGCTGTTAATAAATAAATAAATAAGTCTTCCGAACTGGTTGGGGCCTGAAAATCCCACTATGATTTGATAGGACTGATGGATTCGAACCCACAACCTTCCAGTGGTGAGTCCTTTGTACAAACCTCTACATCTCAGCAACTAGTGTAATCATAAGATTCTTTCTTTAAAGACAACAATGATACAAATTCACTACATTTAGGACAAAAACAATAGAACAGATAACTTTCCTGATTTTCATTAAATGTTAGCTGATCTGTTGTTTTTCTCCAATACCTTGTTCATTTGTTTCTTTGTTGTCTTTTGTGTTCGTTTGACAAAGATTAGTTGCTAAACATTTGCACCTGTCTTGTTCTGTTACATAAAATACACGTTATCAGCTTTGTTCTCCTGTGTTTCTGGTTTCAAAATCCGCTCCAAACATTGCCTTCCTTTTGTGCGTAATCTGGAGATTGATAAATCATCATAGTCATCGTCTACAGATTCTTCTTCAACAGAGAACATTTCCAGGCACTCTTAGTTATTTGTCAATGCCTTCACCTTCATCAGTCATGTTATAAACATCTCTTCAATGTTTATTTTAACTCTTTTCCCGCCATGGCCGCATTTGTGCGACTTCCCGTACGACCGCCATGGTCGCATTTGTGCAACTTGGAGGGGTTATGCAAATCGCTAACTTTTCACACGGGTACAAAGCTTCTGCCAGATCCACTGGTCAATGCAGGCGACTGTGCTATTTTCAAACTTTACTCAGTGACCTAGTTTTTCAGCAGTAAGCCTGAAGTGTGGCTTTGTTAACTGTCGGAATTTATGTTTCGTTTTCTCCGAAGCGTTTTCTACAAAATGGCTGCAAATCGACACGCATTGTCTACCACTCCGAGTAGAATAAGCAGACAGCTGACTTTGTCTGTAGATTTTCCATTGCTTTTCCTCATTTATCATAATGATATCTGGTGCACAACTCATGAAATAAGGTCAGTAGTACAACTAATAAACCGTATGAAAAATAAATGTTTTTCTTTATAATAAGATTGTCTGTAGAATGATCAATCAAGCGCATAAACATAAGCAAGCATTCATATATAAATACATCTGCCCTTTACACAGCAAAAAAAAGTAAGTGAAAATATTTAACAGTCTTTGAGATATAAGCTTTTAAAAATGCATACTGCGCTGCAAAATTGGCTGAGGAGTACCGTTTCTGGGGAAACTTGGCGGTGAAAGAGTTAATGATGGACATTTGTTACGAACTCTGCCAGACCGATGCTTAGTGGTTGACTGTTGAAGACATCTACAGACTGGCGTGATGCTGCTTGTCCTACAACTATCTCTCACCCGTGTTTGAATCTGTGACAGTTTGAACATAATTTGTCAAATTTGGACACTGTGGATGAGATGACTCTGGCCACAGTTACTACACTGTTTTTCAGAATTCAAGATCGTGAATAACGCTAATAAAATAACATGAGAATACCATTTAAAATCAAAGCAGAAAGGGATATTGGTAGTAAACAGGCCATTATTTATGCCATGGGCTGTGGTTATATTGAAGAACTTGGAGTTTAAACCTATAGTTCAGAGAACAGAAAAAAACAGCTTGTTGTCCAGGACAAGTGTATGTGTATCTGAATGGCAATACTTACACTCTCACATTCTGCTCGTTTAAAACGCAATGTGATACTATGTTCTGCCAAACTATGCCGTTCTTATTGTATGAAATTCAGACAGACAGACAGACAGACAGACAGTCAGTTAGTCAGAAAAACAGACACAGACAAATAGAGAATCCATATGAATATATACCAGATGGGTTAAGAAATGGACCGAGATGGCAATTAATATAATTTGTGTGATGGCTACATCATAATGGAGTTCCTATGTCATTGATTTCTCACATGATATGTAGTAACCATGCAGGCAAAAATATCATTTTTATGAAATGTTAGGGAGTGGCATGTCAAAAAACAAACTCAGAAATCATTCATGTTCTCAGGACTCCGCTAAGGCACTGCTCCTGGAGATACTGACGATGGGTGGTTTCACATCATACGGCGAATGAACAGGCTGCTTCCCTTTGCTGGTGGACAGTGTTGATGTCAGGCATGGCAGAAACAGTCTCATAAATTCTTGTCGAAATCTCTGTCCACTGCGAAGACAAAATTTAACATAATGAAATCTGTGATTTAGTGACAAATCGAAATGTATGCCAGTAAAGACGTGTAATGTTTACCAGGTTATTTAAAGATGAATTGAAATTCTGATCAGCGAGTGTGCTGTTGTATCAGTCAGAAAGACTCGAGCCACAAAATCGAATGTCATCCACTTCAAGGATGCGTCTTCGACAGTGTTGCTGAAAAG
>CM060311.1:7577946-7580446 GCA_030674185.1 Monoplex corrugatus | reverse complement strand
CGCGTGTGTGTGTGTGTGTGTTTGTCTGTGTATTTAAATCAAGATGTATTATATTATACCGCTCGAGTACCTGCCCGAACCTTAACTTTGACACATAAACATTCGACATGCAGATATAAAAATCTCATATTTTATGAATACCAGCATAAATTTTAACTATTTTTAATTTTAAAACTTATCAATGATGGAAATTAGGAAAGTCTAATCTGTACACCATAGCAATTGCTGCATTCTCATTGTGGTGACCGAAAGTCGATTGAACCATTCCCGTGGCAGATGCAGTTCTGTTGAATTAAGCAGTCAGACGGGTTGGTCGCCTTATCCAGCATGCTTCACACTAAAGACGTCGCTGAGCCTGTCACCATGAAATGAAAAAGTAACCAAAAACAGTAACGACAACTGCAGCCAACCTAGCCATTTAAACAGTGACAGAAGAACCAGTCAAGATCCTTGAAGGACGGTATGATGACTCCATGAAAGATATTAAAACGAACAAAGAAACAAAGCAAATGGCAGAAGAAAGCTTGAAAGCAATAGCTGAGTGTGGCCTCCTTGGCAGATTCAAATTTTGGTGTCTGCAGTTCATGGTCACTCCAAAGATCTTCTGGCCTTTGGTGATATAAAATGTCTAGCAAAATCAACAAATACACAAGGAAATGTTTTGGTGTCACAATGGTCTCACTATCATCGACAGGCAAAGCTGACGCGATACCTAAAACCCGTCATTGAAGAGTACAAGGTGGGGAAGTTCAGGCTTCTAAGCATGCATAAAGACATGGGACATAAGGTTGTGAGATCAATCCAGTCCAAGCTGAAGACTGGCAAAAAATGGAAAGACTGGGAGACAGTGGACGCAGTGAAGGAAAACGTCATGGACAGAGAAATAGTAGGTCACACACAGATCAATAGACAAGGGATAGGACCTACGAAAATAAAATGGAGGTCGAAGGCTAAGGCGAATGTTAATAGAGACATGGTAAGACAAGAGATTAAGAAAGAAGAGGATGCCAAAGGAATGCAGAAGGCAGTCCAGCAATGCCAACAGAGCAAAGCAATGGACAACTTGGAAAAGTGCACTCTAAAGAAGTCTTAACTGAAAAGATAAGTGACATATGACCTCTCTCAGGATAAGTGTCCTCCCAGATCTGTATATGGCATCCTGCCCTCCAATGTAAACCTGATGAAATGAGGAAATCAGTTGTCCCTGCGTGTCTGTTCTGCCAGGGCAAACAAACAACGGAACATGTCCTGAGCTCATACAAAGTCGCATAAATCTAAGAAAGGTATGTTTTGTCGTTAACGGGATCCAACGTCACTAACGGGAACAAAACGTCTAGCTGCGCAAATCTGACGTCACTTTATCAGCAATTATTTTAGGAATTAGTGGCACATCTTTTTCTACATCAAAATCGATGTAAACGCGACATAACTGTCCTGATTAGCAAAACGTTTGTAAAATAAAAGCTCTGTAGAGACTTCCAATGCAAAATGAGCACTCCCTACTTTTATCAGCAGAAAAGACCACTGCATTCCTGGCACCACGACGTGCTAAGCTCCGCCCTTTTGGGGGATTCTGATAAGTACGGTACACAGTTTAAATACCTGGGAACGATCATTTCACCAGACGGCAGAGGCACATCAGAAATAGCCAGCAGAATCGGCCAAGCCAAAACAGCATTCAAGAAGATGAAAAGCATTCTTACTAACAAATACCTATCAATTAACATCAGGAAGAGAGTTTTTGAATGTTACACAGAACCGATAATGTTATACAGTTGTGAGGCGTGGACAGTCAACAAGCAAAGCCAAAACAAGATTGAGGCAGCCGAGATGTGGTTTCTAAGAAGAATGTTGAGAGTTCCATGGACAGCAAAGAAAACAAACGAGACAGTCTTGATGAAGGCAGACACAAGAAGATCATTCATAAGGAATGTTAGGAAAAGACAGGCAACATTTTTAGACCATTTTATGAGAAAAGGGGAATTAGAGCACCTGGTGACAACAGGAAAGCTGGAGGGAAAGAGAGCACCAGGTAGACCCAGGGAGAAAATATTGGACGGACTCGCAGGGTGACTGAGGACAGAGAGGGTGGGAGATGTACTTGTGGCAACAAGGGATAGAAACATATGGAGGGCCATGATCGCCAACGCAATGTGGCAAGGCACTTGATGATGATGATGACGGTACACATTATACCGCCTTGCTTCACGCTGCGGGGATCATTCATTATTTCTGTATGCATGTTTCGGTTTGTTATCCGTTTGTGACTGGAACCCGTTTATGACACAACAAAGGTACACATGGAGGCACAATCAAGTGGTTCAAGAGGCTGCACAAGTCATTAGTACTACCAGGGGGGAAAAACCACGCCACCAGTTTTGAAAGTCGTCATAAGTACTACCAGGGGGAATTACAACGCCACCAGTTCTGACGACTTTCTACAATGTAAAAAGCAGCAAACTGTAGCCTGAAAAAGCCCTTACACCCAGAACATAAAGCA
>CM060311.1:7557946-7572946 GCA_030674185.1 Monoplex corrugatus | reverse complement strand
AAAGGAAATGAAGAGTGGGCAGCGAGAGAGAGAGGGAGGGAGGGAGAGACAGAGAGAGAGGGAGGGAGAGACACAGAGAGAGTGAGAGCGAGAGAGAGAATGAATGAAACAGGGACAGAGACAATGACAGAGAGAAGGAGAAACAGAGCTGGCAACAGACATACTGAGACAGACAAACAGGCACAGAAGTAAATAAATAAATGAATACATGAATAATTTTGACATTTGCACTTTCTTCAAGACGGATTAATCGCATTTGAACAATTCCATTATATAGTCCATCTACATCTGAAGAGGTGCCTGACTGTTAAGAATTGAGGGAGAACATAAAGCAGCGAGGAACAGTATACATCTATATATCTATAGATATAGTAGTACCCTCAGAGTACATGACATCCCTACCCCACCACCCTACGACTTCAGGTTTATGAGACAAACTTTACCTTTTTATCGTCCATTCATATTACATTGTCCCCTACCTTCATGACGTCATTCCACACCATTTTCCTGAGGATCAGGTTATGACAGTTGATGCAGAACACGATGACGAACACACCCACCACCACCATCCTTGCTCTCCTAGGTGTGCACCAGCTGCTGGCCTTTAATGGGAATCTGTAAGTACAATACAAGGCCAGAAATTCTTCCTAATAGTTTGGCTCTTTTGCTTCATGATGATGATGATGATGATGATGATGATGATGATGATGATGATGATGATGATGATGACGATGAAACTTAAGCGCTTTATCGTGTTTATGTATTGTGCATGTTGTTATTGATCATTAAATGTCTATGAAAAAGCTCGTAACCCAGAAATGTCAGTCTTGTCACGTTTCAGATCAGCTCGCCCTTATCTTTCAACTGTAGCATCATCTAAACTTGCCACTTCTCTTATTTTGTCTCGTATCAATTATTGTACCTCTCTGTTTCTTGCTTTGCCTGCTACGTCTGTCACATGCCCCCAGCATATTCAGATTTCTGTGTCCCGTCTTGTTCTTCATGAATTGAGGAGTGTTTATGTCACTCCTTTGCTCCAGTTTCTCCACTAGTTTCCCTTTATTCAAAAATGTTCATATGAACTCAATACATTTATGTAGAAATGTATTAATGGTATTGTACCTCCTTATAGTAAAATGTATTAATGGTATTGTACCTCCTTGTAGAAAAAATGTATTAATGGTATTGTACCTCCTTATAGTAAAATGTATTAATGGCCTCCTTGTAGAAAAAATGTATTAATGGTATTGTACCTCCTTATGTTTGTGATCATCTCAAATGTACACCCCTGACTAACCTCACCATTCTGTGTCTGACACTACTTGTTTACTAATTTCTCGATACATGTGTTACACAGCTGGTTGCTGGTCATTTTCTGTGTCTGGTCCATACAACTTGAATGAGCTTCCTCTGTCTCTTCCACAGCCACACATTCTGTCTTCGTTCACGTCTAACTTGAAGATATTCCTTGTTGTGCAGCAGTGATTTCTCCCTCTACTCGCTCTCTTCGTTCAAGTCTAACTTGAAGATATTCCTTGTTGTGCAGCAGTGATTTCCCCCTCTAGTCGCTCTCTTCGTTCAAGTCTAACTTGAAGATATTCCTTAATGCTACCAATTTTGAAGAACAAGGTCTCCCAACAGTGTAAAAATCGCTACTCACAGTTCCGTAGCTTTCGATGGCGTTCTCGCCATCTTCGTCAGCGCTCTAATGCTGCTGCGTGAATCTCTACTCAGATCTCGCGAACATGGGATGAACCCAGTTCACGAGATCGAATCAGAGAATGGTACACCGGGGGCAGGGTGTAACGGCCCCGGTCCCTGTTGAGCGGGGGGTTGGTGGCTGCGATGTAGATGGCCTCCTTGACTCCTCGCTGGAACCACTTATTTTCTCTGTCCAGGATGTTGACATTGTCCGCACTGAATTGATGTTTTTCGGCGTGTAGGTGAGCTCCTACTGGAGAAGAGTCCCTCTTGTGTTCTGTTAGTCTCTTCTGAAGGGGGCGTTCAGTTTCACCGACATAATGTTGGTTACAGTCCTGGCAGTCTATTCTGTATATAATGCCAGCTTTGTCGAGTTTGCTGGTTTTGTCCTTGGGGGTGACCAGCTGGCTGCGTATGGTGTTGGAAGGTTTGGAATGTACAGCCACCCCCAGTTTTCTGATCTTTCTGGACAGAGCGTCACTCACACCTCCTACGTATGGGATGGTGATGTGTCCCTTGCGCTGGTGTTGTTTCACTGGCTGTTGGGATGCGGTGTTGGATTTCCTGCCTCCCGGGCTGTTCCAGGCCCACTTTTTGTAGCCCGAGATGGTGAGCACTTTTTTCAGGTGGTTTGTCTCCTTGTCTTTTGCCTCTTGGGTACTGCATATGGTGTTAGCTCTGTGGGTAAGGGTTCGAATCATTCCCAGTTTGTGTTCAAGGGGCTGGTGGCTGTCGAACTGTAAATATTGGTCCGTATGAGTTGGTTTACGGTAGACCGAGAAGGATAGAATGCCATCAGTTCTGGTGATGAGGGTGTCCAGCATGGCTATGGAGTTGTTCTGTTCCACTTCCCTCGTGAATTTGATGGCTGGGTGTTGGTTGTTCAGATGTTCTGTGAACTGTTCGACCAGTTGCTGGGGGAGGATAGTCATGGTGTCGTCTACGTAGCGCCCCCAGTATCGTGGTGGGGAGTGGAAAGAAGCCAATGCTTTCTCTTCAAAATCCTCCATGAACAGGTTGGCTACTATTGGGCTTACTGGGGAGCCCATGGCTGCTCCTTCTTTTTGTTGGTAGAATTCACCTTGGAAGGTGAAGTAGGTGGTGGTGAGGCAGCAGGACAAGAGTTCACATACGTCGTCCACTGTGAGAGATGTACGTTGGTGGAGGGTTTGGTCGTTTTGTAACCTTCGGCGTATGATCTCTATGCTTTCTTTCACTGGTACGCTGGTAAATAGGGCAGAGACATCATATGACACAAGGAGTTCATCATGAGCGAGGGTGTAGTTACTCAGTTTTTCCACTAGGTCAGCACTGTTGTGGATGTGATGATCTGTGTGTCCTACGAGAGGTGATAGGATGTCCGCCACAAATCTAGCCGTTTCATACATGATGGAACCTCTGGATGCGACTATGGGACGGAGGGGGACTTCTTTCTTATGGACTTTGGGTAGACCATAGAACTTGGGGACGTCGGACACAGTTGGGTATAATTTCCTGTACTGTTCTAATGACAGGCGGTCCGTCTCTTTCAGGCGTTTCAGTGTGTCTTTCAGTTTGTTGGAAAACTTGGAAGTAGGATCTTTCTTGAGGCGTTCATATGTTGTAGTATCTTCCAGAAGTTTGCTTGCCTTCTCATAGTACATGGGTCTAGGCATGATGACTGTGGCACGACCTTTGTCAGCTGGTAGGATCATCGTGGCGTGTTCGTTCTTTAAATCCGCCAGAGCCCGTCTTTGGTCCGGTGTTAAGTTGGATTTCGGTAGTTTGGCCTGTTTCATGATTCTGACACAGTCTGATCTTAAGTGTGTGGCTTCTTCTGAATTAGGGCCAATATACCTGCAAGCTGTTTCAATGCTTGTGATGAGGTCTACCACTGGAAGCTTGTTAGGGGCTACGGCGAAATTTAGTCCTTTCTCTAGTACTTCCTGTTCTGGTTTAGTGAGTTGGCGATCTGATAGATTGATCACCCACCTCTCTTTGGTCTTTCTTTTTGTTTCTTCCGGTACAGGTGTAATCTCGCTTTTGTCATTCTGTTGTCTCCTGTTGTTTTTTGGTGCTAGAAGTTCGAATTTCTTTCGATGGCGTTGGCGTACTTTGTCCCATTCTATTCGTCGTGTGTTGTTTAGCCACTCTTTGATTTCGGAGAGCATAGCATCTGGTAGTGTGCTAGAGCTCAGTCTTTCCTCGAGGTCTTGGATTTTCCCTTCCAGACAAGTGATGCGGGTGTTGATTTGCTTGATGCGTTCGTTCATGAGTGCTCGTTGTGCCTGATTGATGATATTATTTGCTGCTGTTCCTTTCATCGAAGTTTTGATTTTTAGGCTGGTGGGAAAGACGCCGTGATGTTTGCAGTGCAGTGTGAAGTGTAGATGGTTCCTGAACTTCGCTAGGGAGCGGTGTAATTTCTCTGATTCACGAAAGGTAGTGATGATCGTCCGATCGTAATCGCGAATGAGACGTAGGGGAAGTTTCAACAGTTGGGGGGTAGACATAATGCTACCAATTTTGAAGATATTCCTTGTTGTGCAGCAGTGATTTCCCCCTCTAGTCGCTCTCTTCGTTCACGTCTAACTTGAAGATATTCCTTGTTGTGCAGTAGTGATTTCCCCCTCTAGTCGCTCTCTTCGTTCAAGTCTAACTTGAAGATATTCCTTGTTGTGCAGCAGTGATTTCCCCCTCTATTCTTCCACTCCCTTATCCCAGTCTCATCCTGTCCTCCCCCTCCCAGTAAAGATGTGTTTTGTATGTGTTTTGTACCCTTAAGTTTTTGTCATTGTCAGTGAATGCCTTCGTAAATGATGAGATCGTGCGTTTTTATTTGATGTGTATATCAAGATTTGGCTTCTTATCCGTGTCGTTGTTATCATTATTCTTATTTTCCTCTTCAGCTGGATAAAACAGAATTCCAAATCGTAATCTAACTAACCGACTCACTTCCTCACATACGCACTCACTACCTCATTGGCTAACTCACTCATTCACTAACACATTCAATGATTAATTGACTACGGTAAATAAGATTTATTCATAGTGAGCGAGCAAGGTAATGTTTCGTAATAATGTTTATGTTTCATCATAGTCAAAATGCTCATTCAGTAATAAACAATGATTCTAATAATGGACGGTTAATCTTTTGTTTTCAGAAAGTTCATTCATGAAACATGAATATTTGTCATAAGGTTGGATAGCTATTATTCCTATAGTAATCCCTTTTCAAGTTACATGTATATTCATAAAAAAAATATGTGTAGCATTAAATCTGGTAATACTAAATGATTATTAATTTGAATCTTTCACCTCACAAAACGCGTTTCAGTAACTTTGTTACAGAATTATTTCAACTGGCACTAACATGATATATATTACCCTTAATTGAGACAGGAAGAGAAAGAGACTCACACACACCACACACACACACACACACACACACACACACACACACACACACACACACACGCACACACACACACACACACACACATACACACACACACACACACACACGCACACACACAAACACACACACACACACACAAACACACACACACACACAACACACACACACACACATACACACAAACACACACAAACACACACACAGTCAGAGATGGACAGAGAGCCGAAGAAGCAGTACAATAGTATAATACTGATCAGAGGATTCTGTACATTTATTCTATGACATAGGAAAAATTGCAAAGATACTTCTGTAGAGAATAGCAGAATGGATACGAGGGCCAGGGCAGACCATTAAACAATACAAGGATACTATGTGGCACCAACATCACCAACTATAAAGACATTGCCCAAAACAGAGCAACCTGGTGATAGCAATGCAAGCAGGGCATAATCACATCTGAACAGCCCAGAACAGATGCTATTGAACAGAAGAGGGACTGGCAGAAGCAGACCCCAAGGCCTCAGGATCCTTTCCCATGCAGCGCCTGTGGAAGGACATTGTATCCAACATAGGTCTTGTATCCTGCATAAAGACCCATACCAGGCAATAAAGGACCAGCATGTCTACACATCCGTCAGATCGATGGGAGTCTCCATCATTATTACAGAAGAGATCGATACGGTATGTTGTTCTTGAGCTGGACCAGTGTTTCAGTTTTTGAAATTCTGTTAACTTTGTTATGGATAAGGAGGGACAACACAAGCCCAGACAAGCAGGACTAATACTTACTTCCAGCGTTCTTTTATATGTTATAACATATTTCAAATTTATGTGGACTTGCTCTTTGAAATTCTGTAGCAAGTAGCCTACCTAATTAACAGCTTCACCGAAATATTCATTTTCATTCAAGCTGGAATATTGCAACTTCTATTTCGCAGTGTTTGCCATTAAATGGTCTCCATCATGTACAACACAGTATTCTAAACAGTTTTGTTTTGAAGAGTGTAATAAAACAGCTCATCGATGTAATGGCTGTTAGCTTCAAACATCGGAACTGACATTAATGATGTATTGTTATTGCTACTAGATCTGCTAAAATTCCGATGTCATTTCGCGTGAATTGATGTGCAATTTAAAATCTTCAACAAATTCCTTGATCACAAAGGATTCAGGATTCGGAACAATGAAGTACGTCAAATCGTGAATTAAAAAACGATGATCACGTAATAGCATTGCTAAAGAACTCAGCTGGTTCCCAATGAAACCTTACTGCCAGTATAAAATTACTAGCCTTACATATCGTCATGTTCGTGGATTTTTCCTACTTGCCTTCCATTCATCTCTGTATACTTTAAACATCCTGCACCCTGCAATCCTAAAACTAGAGCTTCTGACTGTGTCAGAACATTATCTTAAGTCACCTGGAGAAATTCCTTTTTAGTTTCATGGAAGCATCTGTTTAAAACTCACTGCCAGCTGGTCTGGGGTCTGCCCATCTTTTGCCATTTTACAAGTCACAGTTAAAGATTTACCTGTTCACCCAGGCCTTCCTTTGTTGATGTTGGTACATGTACATTTACTCCTCAACCAGTGTGTAATGTAAACTCTAACTTCTTGTCATGTGGCATTGTATGTATGTGTGTATATAGTTATGATCATAGGTAACGTAGATGTACAGTCAGACCCCATGAGCATGCATTCATCCTTGTAGAAACAGCTAACTCTTACCATGAAAGTTATTGTTAAAAAATATTTGTATTCTTCTTTGTGGTTCTACGAAAACAAAAACGTTCTGAATTGAAGTTATAGAGGTGAATGAAGATTATGTTCAAAACAACAAGCGTACCAAGACTACCAACCTTTAGTTTGATCTCTTGGATGCTACATTTTGGAAAATGCAAATTGTCTCTTGGTGATAAATGAGCTTAAAAATTTTGAATTTAGATACCTAACAGTTTCACAACACAAATAATTCTCATTTAGTCTGCTAACATGCATTCATTAAATCAGGGGCAATAAAAAGCTCTACCAAACAGAATAAGAGCCTATCATAAGATAAAATGAAACAATGGTCAGTTGAAGAACTAAACAAATACAGTAAGTTCTACATTTTGTGTCTCGAACCTGATAACCAGGTAACGTTCCAGTGTCATTCCCATCATGACCATGACGCTGCAATAGAGGGAAAAATACAGCAGGAAGTAGACGAAACCGCACGTGCCGTGACGTAACACCTCGTGACCTGGAAACCTTCGCACGAGGAAGAGGATGTTGACGATCTGAATGAGAGTGTCAGACACGGAGAGGGCGGCCATGTAGACAGACGTGGAGGTGCCAGACATGCGAGGAGATAACAGGACACAGAATGACAACACGTTACCTAGGATACCCAAACCTGTAAACAAATCACTTCCCTTGTTGTTACCTAAATCTGGTATAGCAATACAAATTCAACAATTAAAGCAGAACACGCATGAAGAAATAGAGTACTAGGTGTAGTTTAGTTAGTACAATTTTGTGCGTTCAGCCTCCAGTCTACCCAGCTTTGAATGGTTACCTGACCCTTTTCAGGGCTGTGGGAGGCGTCTCACTCCCCTACAACCTAAAGGTTGTGGGACAACCAACCATCCAACCAACCACGCAGTGGAGCTCATAAGATGTCAGTCTTATACTGGCATAAAGCCATGATCCTTTCAGGTTATTTATTCAATACATTCAATCCAATCCAATTCAGTTTGGTTCATACCACTTAAGGTGTCCTGTTGGACAATTTGGATATACCAACTCCTGATCAATAACAAAATAAATGCAATAAACAAAATCACTTACTCTGGTATACATTTTTCTTCTTCTTGTCCTTAATTCCATGAAGAGTTGTAAGGATGCTGCACTACAGAACTGTTTATCAGATTCCTCCTGCTCTGTTGGTTGTGTGCCAAAGTTTGGGTCTCTGCAAATGACTTCTTGTCTATTTCACAGTGTTGTCAGCTCATTGTCACTTCTGTCTATTTTTCCATCTTCCTCTCTCACCATTTCCCTGGAGGACTGATCAAGCAGGGCTGCTGGATCTTATCACTGCAATAACTTCACCAACGTAATTTTCTGTTTGTGACTGAAGTCAGTAAATCCTCATGAGGTCCAGTGTGGACGTTTAGCGTACTTGTTCATTGGTGATGTCATCAGTGTATCTGATATTTGGTACCTTGCCATAACTCTTCATCTCCATGACTCGGACGAGTCTCTCCAAATCCACTGTAAGGGCTGTGTCTCACATGCATGTAGGAAGATAGAATATACTATGGCACCTAGGAGATTAATGGTGTGTTTCATGGAGATGTTCTTGTCCTATACCTATGGCATATACTTTCATGCATGTAACAGTTCTCTCATTTGAGCCACATTTCTATGACAAGGAGCTCACAGTGAGCAGAGAGCACATGTATGTTATTAAGTGCAACAGAAAGGCCTTGGTGGTCTATTGTCCGAAAAGCGCACGGGGTCTAAGAACATATACAGAAAATAGTTTTATGCTGAAGTCAGTTGTGCTTCATCAGCAAATGGTCAGTCCCACAAGGATCACATTCATTGTGACATTCTATGGCACGAATGATATACATGGAAACACATGATGACCAAGTTAATGGTGATGTTTCAACTGGAATGACTAATACGCATGACACACAAAAGAAATAATGAACATTAAACCAATTGAGAAAATTTAACAACATACTTACGCATCTTGACTTGCCGAAGTCGCGCACTTTTCAAAGGGCTGCACTAACTTACAACAACAATCATGCTCACGAACATTTCGCTGTGACCAGAGGTCCCTTACCTTGTGTAGAGAGCTCTCCAGGAGACATTTACACTCAAGCTGTCAACACTCCGACTGTTTGAATGACGACTGCTCTGTACTCTGTACCTCCTTCAGCAAAGAGCTCAGCATCTATAAGCTGTTAGAATTTGTATCAAATGCGTTGTATACGCCATGTCTCGTTTTAGTGTGAGCAGTGTTCCAGTCTGTTGGTAAGTACGGTACATTTCTATTTCATGTAAATTTCTCATATCACCTGCAGTCATTCGTCACTTTTTCTTTTCTAATGCGTCTGGGTAGAAAGGCCTATACAGTTGAGAGTGAGGGAGGGTTTGGGAGGAAAATGAAGGAGGGGGCAGGGTGGATGCAACATAAGTACTAGTCGTGTATATACACAGGCGGCCATTACTTGGCATATTTGTCCATCTGCTGGAGGGAGAGGGGGCATATAAGGACAGCAAGCCTTTATTGATATAAAGTAACAGTGGGATGTACACAGGTATTAAACCCTGACCACCTATACATACAGGCAAGCATTACGTCCTGTCATGAACACTGACCACTGGTTGCTATCACGTGACATGTTTGACTTAGCTGTAAGTGCTGAAAATAAGTGTTATACTTATCGCTATTCTGATGTACTTGTTCAATAGTTTGCTGTTGGTAACTAATGTGTATTAGGAAAAATAGGTACAGGCGTAATGTTGAAGTCTGCCTGCTTTGTGTGATAGATACTTCAAAATCGCTAACCAGGACGAGTAGGCAAAATGAGAACAATTGTATGACTTTGTATAAGTCATTCAGTGTTATTCACAAAAACAGAGATGCAGACAGTTATGATAAACATCTGAAGACTTTTGATTATATGCATAGTTTCGATCATGAACCACCTAAAAACTGTAATACTCAAGGATAGTGGCACTAGGTCCCATTGGACCTGTCTTACTGCTAGTCCTAGTTGTCACTAATTAGATAGCAGGATGAAGTAGGTGGAACGATCTTTGACGTTCAAACTTCTTCCTTGCCTGAATTAAATTCAAACTGAGGGTTTGGTGTTCTTTTGTTCATGGAGGCTGTCATAGGAAAGCCATGGTGGTGGTCTTCTTACCAAGGGGAGGGTGGGAAGAGGGTCTATCAGTCAGTCTGTCTGGATCCTGAACTGAGTGATCACTGTCATTAATGAGGGCTTCGTAGGCAGGTTCTGTGGTAAGTTGGATCAGAAACGGCATTGTTGAACTCCACTTGAATGATCCAGTAGTGGTGCTGGTCTCCTCTGGTGAGTGGCCTCAGGGAGGCTGAATATCCCTGGGTACTGTGGGCTACCTGGCATTAAGACTTCAATAAACGAACCATGGGTTGCTGGTGTGTTGTGAAGGGGGATAAGTGGCGTGTGATCAACACAACTGAGACGTGGGAAATAATGTGACAGAAAAAAAATGTCTTCACTAATGAAGAGATGTCAGTATGTGTGGATACACATAAACTGTGTATATTTAAACTTCTCACCAGAACACACACTACTCACCAGCACATATGGGTATATAGATGTAGTCCAACCACACAGCCACCCGGAATTCTACAAACTGAGAAAGACGGTGGTCTGAAAAGAGGTAGAGATCAGGTACGTTCTCATCAACATCAGTTGACATCAGTGGGACTAGAGATGTCATCAGTGACGTCGTCGTGTTCATTTCTGATATCATTGTCACGGTTGGTAACTGACACTCTTTATACCTGTCAACTGATAGTAATGATAAGAACAATGTAATAATGATAATAATAATCATAATAATGAGAATCATGATAGTAATAATATGATAACAATAATACAACAACAACAACAACAATCATCATCATCATCATCATAACAATAACAATAACAATAGTAACGATAATAATAATAATGATAATAATAATAACAATAATAATAATAATAATAATAATAATAATAATGCTGGTACTACTTCTACTAATAAAGACGATAATGATAATGATGATGATGATGATGATGATGATGATGATGATAATGATGATGGTGATGATGACGACGACGAGGAAAGAAACATTAGCGCAACAAAATGAAGATGCTTCTCGACATAACACCCATGACCCATTCAACCCATCAAAATATAACCAATGTCCAGTAAAGGAAGGAAAAAAATGACCCCTAAGCTATTTTTAAGTTTGAGGCCTCTACAGATCTGTGCATTTGGGAGAGGTCAGCTTGGCCTTATATTTTTTAGCGCGTCTACTGGACGTGCCTGTGGTGTTGTGTCATTATGTGTGCTCTGAAGGTACCAAGACTTATGACAACATGAAGAAACAAGTTCTCGAAACTTTTGCTGTGGTGATGACAGTTTCAAGGAATGTTTCCGTGCTGTCAAAGGAGTGAGTGGACAATCTTTGCAGTCATGTCTACACAGGCTTTCTCGTTATTTTGACAGATGACAACAACTCGCCAATACTTATGATGCTTTTGATGATTGGAGCAGTTTGCTACAAAAAGAGCAGTTACTGCAGAGTGTCAAAAGAGATCTGTCCATCTTGCTCAAAGATCGTGAGTTTGGCAATTCAGACTTACTTTCTGATGTAGCAGAGAGGTGTCGTAAGGCTCATCCAGGACTTTTCGCTAAATTCTTCTTCCTCTTCTTCCTTTTCTTCTTCTTCTTCTCTTTTTCTTTCTTCTTCTTCTTTTCTATGTCGTCTTTTTTCTTCATTTTCTTCTTTTCTTCTTCTTCTTCTCTTCTTCTTCTTCTTCTTCTTCTTCTTCTTCTTCTTTCTTCTTCTTCTTCTTCTTCTTCTTCTTCTTCTTCTTCTTCTTCTTCTTCTTCTTCTTCTTCTTCTTCTTCTTCTTCTTCTTTTCTTCTTCTTCTTCATTTTCCTTTTTTTACGATGCTTTGGTGTCAAGCCCGATTTGCCACCCTCATCTTGATCAACTTAGAAATGTTTGGGGGAAAACTAAGGAGCTTAGACTGTTCGTCTATCTTCAATGTACACCAGATTTCAGTATCTGAAATTCCTGCCACATGTAATTGTTAAAGGTGTTCTGAAACCACAATTGGACAAAGTGTATTCTGAAACCACAATTGGCCAAAGTCAAACAAATTCTGAATATTTCCATGCGAAGTTCCAGGAAACAGGCTCGTTCCTTGCTTGGTCAAGTAGGATACTATCCCTCACTTTCTTCCTGGTTTTGCTTTGCTGGTGGCTCCTCTTTCTGGTCTTAAACCCACCTTTGCAAATAGTGTGGACAGAAGAATGTAAATGCCGGTTTCAGGGGGAAAGTCAGGAAAGTCTAGCATCACCTTCTATGCTCCAGCTCCCAAATCTTTCACAACCATTCATTTTGCTTTCAGACGTTAGTAGCTCAGGTGAGGTGTTGGAATTGTTCCACTACAATTCTGTGAACACTTTGCAATATCAGGTTGTTTACATCAGCCACTGACTTCTGGATTGAGAGAAAACATATAGCACCATTGAATTCTAATGTCTTCCTGTCATATGGGCAATGAACAAACATCCACGCTGAACGATGGGCCTTGAACAAACATCCACGCTGTCCTATGGGCCTTGAACAAACATCCACGCTGTCCTATGGGCCTTGAACAAACATCCACGCTGTCCTATGGGCAATGAACAAACATCCACGCTGTCCTATGGGTCTTGAACAAACATCCATGCTGTCCTATGGGCAATGAACAAACATCCACGCTGTCCTATGGGCAATGAACAAACATCCAGTCTGTCCTATGGGCAATGAACAAACATCCAGGCTGTCCTATGGGTCTTGAACAAACATCCACGTTGTCCTATGGGCAATGAACAAACATCCACGCTGTCCTATGGGCAATGAACAAACATCCACGCTGTCCTATGGGCAATGAACAAACATCCATGCTGTCCTATGGGCCTTGAACAAACATCCACACTGTCCTATGGGCAATGAACAAACATCCACGCTGTCCTATGGGCAATGAACAAACATCCACGCTGTCCTATGGGTCTTGAACAAACATCCATGCTGTCCTATGGGCAATGAACAAACATCCACGCTGTCCTATGGGCAATGAACAAACATCCAGTCTGTCCTATGGGCAATGAACAAACATCCAGGCTGTCCTATGGGTCTTGAACAAACATCCATGCTGTCCTATGGGCCTTGAACAAACATCCACGCTGTCCTATGGGCAATGAACAAACATCCAGGCTGTCCTATGGGCAATGAACAAACATCCATGCTGTCCTATGGGCCTTGAACAAACATCCACCCTGTCCTATGGGCAATGAACAAACATCTACGCTGTACTATGGGCAATGAACAAACATCCACGCTGTCCTATGGGCAATGAACAAACATCCATGCTGTCCTAAGGGCAATGAACAAACATCCACGCTGTCCTATGGGCAATGAACAAACATCCACGCTGTCCTATGGGCAATGAACAAAGATCCAGGCTGTCCTATGGGCCTTGAACAAACATCCACACTGTCCTATGGGCAATGAACAAACATCCACGCTGTCATATGGGCAATGAACAAACATCCACGCTGTCCTATGGGCAATGAACAAACATCCAGGCTGTCTTATGGGCCTTGAACAAACATCCATGCTGTCCTATGGGCAATGAACAAACATCCACGCTGTCCTATGGGCAATGAACAAACATCCACTCTGTCCTATGGGCCTTGAACAAACATCCACGCTGTCCTATGGGTCTTGAACAAACATCCACGCTGTCCTATAGGCCTTGAACAAACATCCACACTGTCCTATGGGCAATGAACAAACATCCACGCTGTCCTATGGGCAATGAACAAACAACCACACTGTCCTATGGGCCTTGAACAATCATCCACGCTGTCCTATGGGCAATGAACAAACATCCACGTTTCCTATGGGCAATGAACAAACATCCACGCTGTCCTATGGGCAATGAACAAACATCCACACTGTCCTATGGGCAATGAACAAACATCCACGCTGTCCTATGGGCAATGAACAAACATCCACGCTGTCCTATGGGCAATGAACAAACATCCAGGCTGTCCTATGGGCAATGAACAAACATCCACTTAGTCCTATGGGCCTTGAACAAACATCCACGCTGTCCTATGGGCAATGAACAAACATCTATGCTGTCTTATGGGCCTTGAACAAACATCCACGCTGTCTTATGGGCCTTGAACAAACATCCATGCTGTCATATGGGCCTTGAACAAACATCCACGCTACATCTGAGTGATTAACTTTAGAAACGGATGATCGGCAATGTCTGTTTCTTTTTCTCCCTTAACTGTGTGAAGAGACATGTGGAGCCACACTAAGTGTGTGAAGAGACACTGGGGAGCCACACTAACTGTGTGAAGAGACACTGTGGAGCCACACTAACTGTGTGAAGAGACATGTGGAGCCACACTGACTGTGTGAAGAGACATGTGGAGCCACACTAACTGTGTGAAGAGACACTGGGGAGCCACACTAACTGTGTGAAGAGACACAGGGAGCCACACTAACTGTGAGAAGAGACACAGGGGAGCCACACTAACTGTGTGAAGAGACACTGGAGAACCACACTAACTGTGTGAAGAGACACTGGAGAACCACACTAACTGTGTGAAGAGACACTGGTGAGCCACACTAACTGTGTGAAGAGACACTGGTGAGCCACATTAACTGTGTGAAGAGACAATGGGGAGCCACACTAACTGTGTGAAGAGACACTGGTGAACCACACTAACTATGTGAAGAGACACTAGGAGCCACACTAACTGTATGAAGAGACAATGGGGAGCCACTCTAACTGTGTGAAGAGACACTGTGGAGCCACACTAACTATGTGAAGAGACACTAGGGAGCCACACTAACTGTGTGAAGAGACACTGGGGAGCCACTCTAACTGTGTGAAGAGACACCGGGGAGCCACTCTAACTGTGTGAAGAGACACCGGGGAGCCACACTAACTGTGTGAAGAGACACTGGTGAGCCACACTAACTGTGAGAAGAGACACAGGGAGCCACACTAACTGTGTGAAGAGACACTGGGGAGCCACACTAACTGTGTGAAGAGACACAGGGGAGCCACACTAA
>CM060311.1:7540446-7552946 GCA_030674185.1 Monoplex corrugatus | reverse complement strand
ACCATGTCATAACATGTATACACTGCTATAGTTAACAACAAACACCACGAGGATGCGGATGGGACTCGGAGCACCAGTGCCTTGACACTCTCCAGACAATCACTACCAAGCTCCCGACGCCACTCAACAGTCATTTCATCAAGCAAAGGGGGGCTGTCCATGCATTACATGACCCATTCGGACCCAGTGATCAGTTACCTTGTTTACAAACCGAATGGCAAGGTGGGGAGATGACAAACCCCGGGACATAGCCACACAACGTGCACCAACCAGGTCCAGCCCAGCCTCCAAGACAGAATGGAAGACCCCTCTCTCACCCGACTCCGAAATATATTTCTAATATTTAAATGCTTTTTTTTTCTTTTTCCAATCTCACTGGCGCAGTCTCTACAAGAATGTGAAACAATTTCGTGCGAATCTTTAGATCATGCGTGACATAAATCGTGCAGTATATCCATTGATACTAAGTTATAACCAGAAAACAAGAACACAACAACAACAATAACAACATCTCTGTTTAGCCACACACTAACCCAGTGGCGCAATGCATACAATTCAAACGATTATCTTTCTAACAAAGTAAACACTTCGATCACCATTAACTCTAACCTATTTATTTACAAATATGTATAGACAGAGAGACAAAACTTACACAACACACAATACATAGACACACAACGACAATAGTTCAATCCACAGAACAACACGGCATTCAATATGGAAGACAACAATACATAATCCAATACATTAGCTGAAACCAACAAAACCAGCTCGAGCACGCGATTCCAGAATCGGTGCCCAGCAAAGCCAAACACTGTATGTTGACACTGCCAAGGCTCCACATGACACAATGACTCTTGCTCATGGAGGTGACGGATATCACTGAGGATTTCAAGTCTCGTAGGCTTGACGAGAACAAACAACATGAAGACCACATCCTGTGACGAAGGCCTGTCACCGTACCTGGTTACAAATGAAGAAACACAGAAAACCAGTCTGCGCCTATCAAGGCCTCCCAGCCAACTACAGGGACTACCCTTTTCCTTCTGGCAAAACCAGATTCAAAACTCTACCACCGTCGTGCACCAGAGCTGACTGTCTGCATGTCTGAATCCCATGGGACCAGACCGAAGAGTGCCAGTTTCATACCGATCAACAAACTTCTACGATCTGACTGATCACTACGTTCACCAAAATGTTGCATCACGCACTTTTAACTTGATACACGTGTTGTTACATGGAAAAGGCAAACTCCCCACCTGTCCTTGAACTCGAATCCTAGATGTATATAACCCTGTTACAACACTACGACACAGGTAGGCAGAATGATGAACAGAAGCTGAGGAAGTATTGGTAAAAGAAAAAAAGGAGGAAATAATAACTCGATCACATTACCAACGAGACCCTGAATTCACCACAATGATCATCCAGACCAAACGAACGACACCAACAAAGAATAGACACCAGTCCAACTGGTCGCACTACTACACGCACAAAAACCAGTCATCATAAAATATACGAATGGAGCTGATGTTACTACGACGCACGATGATGGCCCTGTCTGTCTGATCAGGCAATGGATGACCCAGGTTGTGTGTGGAACAGCGTCGGCTATGGTTGAAGAATCGATTCTTGAGTGGCAGTCCTTAGCACAGCGCTGCAAATAAAGGCTGGTGGCTGTGGCTTGGTGATCACTGCCACTGATTTGCTGCCGTCCGAGTACAGTCGAGTTTGTTTCTATTCTGCAATGGCGATACCAACACGTACAGCGATTTGTAGCTGTCTCTTCTCACGTGTCCACACTGATATTAGTGGACTTCAGGTCACGTTGGCAGACGTTCCTGTATCACAGCAGTGGGTGCCCCATAGACTGGGATCCTGGTCCAAGCTCTCCATACAAGACACGAGCTTTTGGGACGTAGCCGTCCTACACGCAATGGATATGGCCAAGCCACCACAGTCGTCGCTATGTGAAGAGGGCATACATGCTTGACATACTGGCCTTGTCCAGGACGTCCTTGTTTGGCAATCAGTCCTTTCACTGAATGTACAGAATCCGGCACAAGCACTGCAGGTGGAAGCTGGTGAGGTGTACTCCTGGCAAATGTAGGTTGTCCTGCTCTCGCTGCTGTAGAACAGGGTGTTCAAAAAGTACGCTTGATACGTTCTAACCTTGGTGGCTAAGATGAGCTTGTTACTTTCCCCCACTATACTGGACAGCTTGACCATGGCAGTGGCAGCTTTCCCTATACACCTGTTGAACTCTGGGTGGAGGGTCAGCTTCCTGGAAACAGACTCATAAATTCTTACATATGGGTGGGTGAATCAATCGATATACACATAGACAAACCGACAGTCAATTCAAATAGTCATCCATCATCAAATTAACAGTCAATTTAGAGAGATAGAGAGATAAATAGATAAGTAGATAGATAGATAATAGATAATAAGATAAATAGATAGAGAGAGAGATGAATAGATACTTAGATAGATAGATAAATAAATAGATAAATAGACAGAAAGATAAATAGAAAGATAGATAGAAAGATAGATAGATAGATAGATAAATAGAAAGATAGATAGATAGATAGATAGATAGAAAGAAAGATAGATAGATAGATAGATAGATAGATAGAAAGATAGATAGAAAGATAGATAGATAGATAGATAGATAGATAGATAGATAGATAGATAGATAGATAGATAGATCTTTATTTTCCAACAGTGAGAATAGTGACACAGTACATCATCATCATCATCATCATCAGGTGCCCTGCTGCATGGCGTTGCGATCATAGCCCTCCATATGTATCTCTCTCTTGTTGCTGCAATCACATCTTCCACCCTCTCTGTCCTCAGCCAGCCTGCAAGTCCGTCCAATATTTTCTCCCTGGGTCTACCTGGTGCTCTCTTTCCCTCCAGCTTTCCTGTTGTGACCAGGTGCTCTAATTCCCCTTTCCTCATAAAATGGCTGCAAATGTTGCCTGTCTTTTCTCAATCTTCCTTCTGAACGATTTTCTTGTGTTTGCCTCCATCAAGACTGTCTTGTTTGTTTTCTTTGCTGTCCATGGAACTCTCAACATTCTTCTTAGAAACCACATTTTGGCTGCCTCAATCTCGTTCTGGCTTTGTTTGTTGACTGTCCACGCCTTACAACCGTGAAACATTATCGGTTGTATATAACATTTAAGAACTCTCTTGATGTTAATTGAAAGGCATCTGTTGGTAAGAATGCTTTTCATCTTCTTGAATGCTGTTTTGTCTTGGCCGATTCTGCTAGCTATTTCTGATGTGCATCAACTGTCTGGTGAGATGATCGTTCCCAGATATTTAAACTTATCAACCTGTCTCAAGCTTGTGCCGTTTGCTGTTATTTTGCATGAGGGGGTTTCATGGTTTTTACTGATTATCATGACTTCAGTCTTCTTGCTATTTAGCTCCCACCCTTTATTTTTGCTTTCTATTTCTACATTCACAAGGTTTTGTAGGTCTCTTTCATTTTAAGCAATTAGCACGGTGTCATCTGCGTATCCAATGTTGTTTATCATTTTCCCCAAATCTTTAATCCAAGGTATTTTTCTAGGTTTCTCATAATGTTTTCGCTGTAAAATGAGAACAGATCTGGTGACAGAACACAACCTTGCCTGACTCCCCTTTTGATATTTGACACAGCACCACAGTGTTGGATTTTCAATTCCTGTTGATGCTAAAATCTGTTGAAACAGATACTAAGAAAATAGATGAGATAGATACAATCTGTTTGAGTCAAGGAGAATAACACCTGGTTCCAATGCATCGACTTGTCTTACAGATAGACCTTGCTACTCTACACATGTAGCATAAGCACAATAGACATAAAGAGACATGTGTCGCCTAAAAATAAACACACCAAGCAAACATGACGTGTATATATATATATATATATATATATATATATATATATATATATATATATATATATATATATTTAACGCTCAGCAAATTAGAGCGAACCAATCAATTGTGAAAATTGGATGCTGTTCATGTTCATGACAATTGCTGGGGAAACGCCGAGGAGGTCAAGATCATTCGTAACATCAGCCTTCAGACTCAGGGTTCTGCCTTGTCCACGTCGAAGGTTGACACGGTCGCTGAGGTTGGCACACAATATGTCACCCAGGAGAGTGGGACACCTTGTCTGCATTCGAAGGCTGTGCCCGATCAGTCTCAGTCGGCGTCTTCGAAGCGTCTTGCTCAAGGGTGAGAGCTTAGTCCGAGAGTAGAGCGCCTTGGTGGAGATTTTCTCTGGCCAGTAGATGCCGAGAGCCGAGCGTGAAGTGTAAGAACCAAATATTAAAAGCAAACAAACGAAGGAAAGAAAGAAAGTAAAAGAAGCATTGGAACAAACAGGGTGGGAGAGGGAGGGAGGAGAGAAGTGGTGGTTAGTGACGAAATGGCCGTCTGTATAAATAATGAAACTGGTTGTGCATCGATTCACAAAGAAAACACATACATGTGTTTCTATGCGCATGAGGGTACCAATGTGAACACGGTGATTCATAGATTGAGAGTGATCATTCACACGGTGGAGAGAGAGAGAGAGAGAGAGAGAGTGAAGTGAGTAAACAGAGGGAGAAAGTAAGTAATCAAACTTACGTGTTGATTCCTGAATTGTCTGTTCTGCAGAAAGATTGCCCCTTCAGGTCAACCAATGATGCACGCACCAGAAAGCCTGAGTGGCGGTGATGTGATTTGTCTGACCATGTACCTGGGTCACTTACATACATTTACGCAGGAAGACACCAATCACACACATGGAATGTTTATATGTCGCAACATCCTGGACAACAAGCTCCTAAGCAGAAAATGTATATACACAGATATACTTCGGACCTCTTCTGTGAAATAACATGCCCTTTGATCTGAAAAATTTGCCCAACTTTTCCTGTTTTAAGACCCTACTTAAAACTCACCTTCTACGTGAATCCTTGTTAAATTGTTATGCTGACGCATCCCGTCTGTTTTTAATGCGTTCTTATAGTATGGTTACATGTATAAAGACGTTATTCAGAGTGTGTGCATGATGTTAATGAGCAAAACTAATGAATGTGTATTACGTGTATAATTCATTTTGTGCTGAAGAATTGTAAGCGCCTAGATTACTGTGAAGCGCACTCTAAATGTTAATTATTATCATTATTATTAACAAACAGATAAAAAACAACGATAAAACAATGATATATTCGTGATATACAACAGGAAAAATGTACAGCATCGAATGGGTATTACAACAGAATGTCTTGTTATATGATAGAATATACATGCACCAACACATAGACACACAGACAGGCTTACAGATACGTATGTACATACATACGGACGTAAACAGACAAGGACCTACACTGGGACTCATGTTGACGTGCGCACACACGCTGGCACAGGCTGACAAACAAATTGATAAAAATGTAGAATGAGGGTATGAAGGTTGTCCAAACTTTTGTACATCATCAGTGAATGTTTATTGGGATATTTTATAATCAACACGCAGTGCACGTAAGTTAGCTTGTTAGTGTTTCTGTCTTATATTCATTATCTGGAATGGTCGGTATGTGCATGAGAGTTAGAAGTTGGATGGTGAGTGTTGGAAGTTGGATGATGACTGATGGAAGTTGGATGGTGAGTGTTGGAAGTTGGGTGGTGAGTGCTGTAAGTTGGATGGTGAGTGTTGGAAGTTGGATGGTGAGTGTTGGAAGTTGGATGGTGAGTGTTGGAAGTTGGATGGTGAGTGTTGGAAGTTGGATGATGAGTGTTTGAAGTTGGATGATGAGTGATGGAAGTTGGATGGTGAGTGTTGGAAGTTGGATGGTGAATAATGGAAGTTGGATGATGAGTGATGAAAGTTGGATGGTGAATAATGGAAGTTGGATGGTGAGTGTTGGAAGTTGGATGGTGAGTGTTGGAAGTTGGATGATGAGTGATGGAAGTTGGATGATGAGTGATGGAAGTTGGATAGTGAATAATGGAAGTTGGATGGTGAGTGTTTGAAGTTGGATGGTGAGTGTTTGAAGTTGGATGGTGAGTGCTGGAAGTTGGATGGTGAGTGTTTGAAGTTGGATGGTGAGTGTTTGAAATTAGATGGTGAGTGTTGGAAGTTGGATGGCGAGTGTTGGAAGTTGGATGGCGAGTGTTGGAAGTTGGATGGTGAGTGTTGGAAGTTGGATGGTGAGTGTTGGAAGTTGGATGATGAGGTGAAGTTGGATGTGAGTGTGGAAGTTGGATGGTGAGTGTTGGAAGTTGATGTGTTGGAGTGTGTGATGTGATGGGGAGTGTTGGAAGTTGGAGTGGTGGAGGGGTGTTGGAAGTTGGATGGTGTGAGTTGGAGTGGAGTGGTTGAGTGTTGGAAGTTGGATGGTGAGTGTTGAAGTTGGATGGTGAGTGTTGGAAGTTGGATGGTGAGTGTTGAAGTTGGATGGTGAGTGTTGAAGTTAGATGGTGGTGTTGAAGTTGTTTGGGAGTTTGGAAGTTGGATGGTGAGTGTTGGAAGTTGGATGGTGAGTGTTGGAAGTTGGATGGGGAGTGTTGGAAGTTGTGTGGTGAGTGTTGGAAGTTGGATGGTGATGTTGTAGTTGGATGGTGAGTGTTGGAAGTTGGATGGTGAGTGTTGAAAGTTGGATGGTAATGCTGGAATTTGAATGGTTGGTATGTGGTGAGTTTTGGAAGTTGGATGGTGAGTGTTGGAAGTTGGATGGTGAGTGTTGGAAGTTGGATGGTGAGTGTTGGAAGTTGGATGGTGAGTGTTGGAAGTGGATGGTGATGTTGGAATTGTGATGATGATGGAAGTTGGATGATGAGTGATGGAAGTTGGATGGTGATGTTGAAGTTGGATGGTGTATGGAAGTTGTGTGATGATGAAAGTGGATGTGAATATGGAAGTTGGATGGTGAGTGTTGGAAGTTGATGGGAGTGTTGGAAGTTGGATTGATGATGGAGTTGGATGATGAGTGATGAATTGATAGTGAGTGTTGAAGTTGGATGGTGAGTGTTGGAAGTTGGATGGTGAGTGTTGGAAGTTGGATGGGTTTTGAAGTTGATGTGAGTGTTGAAGTTGATGGTGAGTGTTGGAAGTTTGTTTGGCGAGTGTGGAGTTGGATGGTGAGTGTTGGAAGTTGGATGGGATGTTGAGTTGGATGCGAGGTTGGAAGTTGTGTGGGAGGTGAAGTTGGATGTGAGTGTTGTTAGTTGGATGGTGAGTGTTGAAGTTGGATGGAGTGTTAAGTGATGTAATGGCTGAATTTGATGTTGGGTTAGTTGGGGGATGATTTGAGTTGATGTGATGTGAAGTTGATGGTGAGTGGTGAAGTTGGATGGTAATGTTGGAATTTGAATGAGTGTAGTTGGTGAGTGTTGGAGTTGGATGGTGAGTGTGGAAGTTGGATGGTGAAGTGTTGGAAGTTGGATGGTGAGTGTGAGTTGGATGGTGGTGTTGTGAAGTTGGATGGTGATGTTGGAAGTGGATGTGATGTTGGTGGATGGAATGGTGATGTTGGGGAAGTTGGATGGTGAGTTGTGAGTGTGAAGTTGGATGGTGAGTGTTGGAAGTTGGATTGTGAGTGTGGAAAGTTGGTTGATGGTGGATTTGAAAGTGGTTGTGGAGGTGAATTGATGGTGATGTGGAATTGGATGGTGATGTTGAAGTTGGATGGTGAGTGTGGAAGTGGATGTGGTTGGAAGTGGATGGTGAGTGTTGAAGTTGGATGGTGAGTGTTGAAGTGGATGGTGAGTGTTGGAAGTGGATGGTGATGTGAGTTGATGGTGAGTGTTGGAAGTTGGATGAGTGTGAGTTATTAGTTGATGGAGTGTGGATAGTTGGATTGGTGGTGTTGAAGTTGGATGGTGAGTTGGAAGTTGATATGGTAATGTGGATGAGTGTATGGATGTTGATGGGATGTTGGAAGTTGATGGTGAGTGTTGGAATTGAATGTGGTTTCGTGTTGAGTGAATAAGTTGAATTGATGGTGAGGTTGGAATTGATGGTTGGTGTGCATGATGTTAGTAGTATGTATAGCAGATTGGAAGAGGAAAGATTCCTTTTAAAACCATGTGTCTATTCTCTTTATTCTCTTCTTTATTTCTTTCATTTCTTAGTTGTTCAGTCTGCATGATCATTTTCGGTTTTCTCCATCATATGGCACCAGTGGCTTCAGTAGATGTGGAACCGTTCCAATGTGGACACCTATCTTGAAAAACTGAAACTGAAGAAAGACAACAATGCGTGGTTTGCACTTTATGCACTACACCATGACAGCCTGAACACAAATGAAAAGAAAAACAACAACACTATAACTGAATGAATAAATTAATAAATAATAACCATTCCCTTCTAAATCCCCAAAGCCTTACAACCTACTCACACGTACCCATCTCTCTATTTTAGTTCCACGTACAGTTGATAGTACTCGTTTACAAATTCCTCGATACTGATGTTCCACAGTCAGTTACCGTTCAGGGTTTGTGTCTGATCCATACAAGTGGGATGAGCTTCCTCTGTCCTGTGAACAGTTACAACTTCTTTCTTCCTTTAAGTCGAAGTTAAAAACATACATTTTGGTCCTGCAGTGATTTCTCCTTTGCCTCACCCCTTGCCTCCCCACTCTACATCCCACGCCTCTCCTGTCCTCCCCCTCCCTCTCCATGGCATCCAAATCATCATCAGGCAGATGAGAAAGAGTGGGAATTAAAAGCTTCACTGGATACAAATGCATAAACATAACTAAACACATTAAATAGCTCTGTACATAAAAATGACAACTGAATTGTGTAGCATCTCGGATCGCCGCTCTGTAATTCACATGCGGAGTTTGTTCAAGGAAGATTCCTTGCACTCAGATAGTTCCATACACGTTCTACCTACATCTCCCAGCAATTATCTGGCAGACTCCCCGAGCCAGCGCAAAACCACATTTGCTTACAAGATCTTGAAATGAGGGGGGGGGGGGTGGAGAGAAGAGAAGGATCAATATGCACCACCAGTTCCAGTTTGAATGTTGCAGGCTGGCATTAACATCGGGATGTCAGATCTTGAGTCCACCCCTGTATCAAAAGAACTACCCAGCCTGCAAGCAGTCATTTCCTCAGACCTAAACATTCTCTGATATACGAACCCAGTTAACAATCCCTATAGAATCTAATAATATCTGCTTCGCATATTGATAAATCAGTCAAGGGACAGAGAGAGTTTAAGTTTATCAGATACTTGTCGTGTACATTTAACAAGCTATCAGGTACAGAACATACTTGACAGAAAATATGTACACATTAAAAACAGTAATGGCCCCAATTATGGGTAAGTCCATGGCAGTATGAAATTGATCAGGACAGTTTATGAGTTCAATTAGTGATGAACATGGGATCGATATAGAATGTTGTTAAAGTGCTCATCCACCACTCCAGGTTTTAAACATTTTCTGTGAGCAAAAGTCCTTCTTGTTTGCATAGCTATACAGAGAATATACTGGTGCTTGGAAAGAGAAAGATAACAAATTGTATGTCTTTCGACTCGTCTGAGAAGTACAATTTAAGCAACTCGTCATAAATTATGTTTACGTTTGATAACTCAAATAATCAGCTTTCCACTGTGTACATTTATATGCTTTAACACGTGCAAGGAAATGTGTTAGAAAATAATGTGAAACCAGCTAATTGTGCTTGTTCGTATTTCATTTGCTGATAATGATCGAGTATTTCATCTAATACTCGTAACTGTATCTGTTTATCATAAAAGGTTTCTTTTAGAAAACAACAAATTGCAAGACTTGCCATTGAATCTGACATCAACAAATGAAATGATATCAGTGTAGATTCTGATGAAATTCTGCTATTACATGTCTCGATTTTATTCAATTTCTGATTCATGTTTAATGCTGAAAAATACTTCTGTCCTTACTTTTCGTTGTAACGCAGAACGATGGATAAGCTGTCAACTGAAGCTGATGGCCAGCAACCACTGCTATCACTACTGGTATAACTGCCTTACCTTACCTGAGATCTGCCACTAGCAATAAAGAACCCAAACCTGAAATCCCCTTGAAGACAGCAAAGACAACAACAACACTGTCCAGGCTGTAACCTGTATGGAAGGACAAGAACCTCTCCACGAAGCACAAGATCAGGCACTTACATGCACTGGTATATTCCATCTTCCTGTATGTATACAAGACATAGACCCTCACAGCAGATCTGGAAAGACGAACCCAACCCAATGGAATGAGATGTTACCGCAAGATACCCAATATCGGATACACTGATCATATTACCATTAAACGATTGTGCCAAACCACACAAACAGCACGTTGGACCATACTTCTCTTAACTGAAATCAGTTAAGAGAAGAAAACTATGTTGGTATGGCTGTGTAATGAGATTCAATGGCCTTGTTAAATCGATCCTCAAGGGGACTATTGACAGAGGGAAATGGACGGGAAGACAGAATAAAGGTGGACTGAGAACATTGCAGAATAAAAGGAGAAACCATCTGCAGAGACCGAGGCTTTGGCATGCAACCAACAGAACTGGAGGAATCTGGTGAACAGTTCTTTAGTGCTGTGCCCCAGTGATTTCTCATCGAGTTTAGGAAGAATCAGGAAAAGAAGAACATGTTGTTGACATGAATTGGAAAACTTCCAACCCTACATCTGATCATGGGTTTTACTACATTCCAGGATGCAAAATTGCTTTCTTCAATTTGAAGAACTGAATTAAACATTTCGAAAAATTGACAAATACAGCAAATATGGGAAAGCACAAACAAAAGAACTAAAGTATGCAAAACCAGTCTAGGATATTACATACAAACACACGAGTAGAGAAAGAAGCGAGAGAGAGAGAGAGAGAGAGAGAGAGAGAGGAGAGAGAGAGAGAGAGAGAGAGAGAGTACACATGTACACAAAGGAGCACAGATGCACTTTAATTTGAAGTTTGATCAACAGGGATCAATCACATTTGGACAATTCCATAATGCACTCTGCCCAAATCTGCCAGCAATTATCTGGCAGACTCCCTGAACCTGTGCAAAACCTAAAAACTGGTAAGATCTTGAACTGGGGAGGGTGAAAGGGACCTCTGAAACACTAAACACTCATTATGATGGAAACATTAAGTTGGGCAACAAACAGGCTATGTTTTAAGGCGGAGGACTGGAACTCAATTTGATCAGATCTTGAGTCCAGTGTCCATCAACAGAACCATCATTCCTTCAAAAATCTATGTTGGATTTTTCGGTTCCAACCGTCTCTTACCCAAAGTTGAGTGTGGTATGGCTGGGCTCATTGGGAAGACCAAAACCACACACTTGAACATTAACAACTTCATGGACAGCCCACTGAGTGTTGCTCAAATCTTCTGACCAACACTACAGGTGTCTGTATATGTCTGGCTGATGCAGGCTATCAACCTAGAATACAGCCCTGTCATTATAGTCTCTGTTCTAGATGGAACTCTATAGCATCGTGATTAACATCCTCCTCATCATCATTATCATCACATTGTTAAAAACTGTGCCAACTTCAGCGACCATTAAGGTGGCATAGCTAATGGGACAAAAGAAAAAAAAGAAGAAAAGTTGCGGACAACGAAAAGGATGTTTATGACCTGCACAAGAGAGTTAGACATGGAGAGAGCAGCCATGTAGACGCATATGAAGATACCAGACATACAGGAAGACAAAATCAGGAGACAAAGGTCAGCATATTTGCTATGATACATGCACTGTCCTGGCTTCTGTGCGTGTTGCCTTTGTATTGGTTTGTTCTATGTCACGTGACTGACAACTTCTAGCCGTTGATGAGCAGACGTTCAGTGAGATGTTGGACTGCGTTGAGAACGTTCATTCAAATGACGGCAGAAAGTAACTGGGCATAGTGACTGACAGACTAAACGCCCGCTCATCAACGGATAGAAGTTGTCAGTCTGTGACATAAACAAACTAATACGAAGGCAAACAGCCAGGACATTATAATACTCAGGCCTGTGGACATAACTGATTAAAAGAAAAAAAAACCTGTATGTTCATTCTCATGTCTATAGACATTTCTCTCTGACAGTGCTCCTGTGTTTTGTGAGAGCTATATTTTATTTATTTGTTTTAGTGAAGAGGTAGAATTTAATACCCTCCACAGCCTTGAGTAGAGTTCCAGTGTGGTATGTGTGTCAACAAGATGTGTGTGAATTTGAGTGTGTGTGTGTGTGTGTGTGTGTGTGTGTGTGTGTGTGTGGTGTGTGTGTGTGTGTGTGTGTGTGTGTATGAGTGTATCTGTCTGTTTGTCTATGTGTCTGTGTCTGGGTCTGTGTGTCTGTGTGTGTGTATGTTGTTTTGTGTATGGAGGCACACATGTATTTGTGAGTCAATGGAGGACAGGAGAAGCACAGAACAATCCATTTATCATAAAAATCATGTCATAATTAGGTGATGTCTTTTCGTCGTTTTCCAACTCAAATTATTTCCATGGAGATATAAATTGAACACA
>CM060311.1:7497946-7535446 GCA_030674185.1 Monoplex corrugatus | reverse complement strand
TCATTTCATCCACATAACTTCTGATGCAACTTATCCCCTAAGAAAAGTATAATGGAGCACCACTTGGTGAGGAAAATAACTTTTTCTTTCGCTCAAACACACACACACACACACACACACACACACACACACACACACACACACACACACACACACACATATATATATATATATATATATATACGACTCGTATATATATATATATGTATATATACATACATATATGTATGTATATATACACACATATATATATATGTGTGTATATATATATACATCCATATATATATATATATATGTATACACATATATATATACATACGGTATTACATATATACATACATGATTATATGTATATATGTACAATATACACATATATACAAGTATATATACATATATACATATATTATATGTATGGACAGAGAGATAGAGACAAAGATACATATGTACATAGATAGGTACAAAGACATAGCTAGACAGATATAGATGTAGAGATATAGATATAAATATAGATGTATGTGTGTGCGCGGGTGTGTGTGTATGTGTATGTGTGTATGTGCGTGCGTGCGTGTGTTGTGTGTGTGTGTGTGTGTGTGTGTGTGTGTGTGTGTGTGCGTGTGTGTGTGTGCGTGTGTGTGTGAGTGTGTGTGTGTTTGTGTGTTTTCAGTAACTTAAAGAACTACCACTCATCCACGCAAAATGCACGCGTGAGACATGTCCAGCTAGGAGGGATATACTTTAAACGTTACAGTACAGGACAACCAGGCCATACTAAAAACAACATCAGCCGTTGTCTGTGGCGAAACCCATTGCTCCAATGGAAACAGACATGTTTCTTGCAGAACAGAACAGCCTGTGTTGGAGCATTTTCTGATTTTGAGCAGAGCGAGATGAACTGTCTTGCAAAACTGATATCTTTCCTGGGAAATAGTTATACTCAAAAACGAAAAGACTTTCAAAGTCAAAGCCCAACAAATAGGTCTTCCATTGCAGACCTGTCAAAATTAAGGAAAGCCAGTGACCAATCCCGTCTTCCCCTCCATCTGCTTCTATAAAGAGTTTCCCAGAGGATCGATTTAGCAAGGCTATTGGGTCTTGTTACGTGACCATACCAAAATAGTTTTCTCTTCTTAACTGAAGTAATCAGATCTTCATTGGTCCAGTGTACTGCTTGATGGTTTGGCACACTGGTTCAACGATGATTTGATCAGCGTATCTGATGGGGGAGATGCTGGGGGCAACGAGAGATAGAGATGGTTGGAAGTCCATGGTCGCCAACGCCATGCGGCAGGGCATCTGATGATGATGATGATCTGATGTTTCATTTCTCGTGATAACACCTCATCTCCATGCCTTCGATTTGTCTCTGGGGGTCCATGTCCTGTATGCCTACAGGAAGATGGAATATACCAGCGCACGTAAGAGTCTGATCTTGTCTTTCTATACAGTTTCAGCCTGGACAGTGCTGATGTTGTCTATGCTGCCGTCAAGAGGATTTCTGGTTTGCATCCATCATTGCTGATGATGGGTTCTAGGTAAGTGAATTGTTGAACAGTTCCTAGCTTCAGTCAGTGGACAATTATATTAATAGTGATGATGGTGTTGCGGTTGGCCATCAACTGGGTCTTCATGGCACTGATTTCTACGCCATATCTTGTCTATGTTTCAACTAAGCTTTTAGCAAGCTTAGTGAGTTCTTTCTCACTGCCTTCCAGGCCATCTAAGTCAACTTTGAAACGAAAGTTTGTTACGGATTTTCCTCTATTGCTGACTGTGCTGATACGATTTTTAAATGCGTCATTCATGATGCTTTCCAGGAATGTGTTGAAAAGAATGGGAGACAATTGGCAGCCCTGATGAACTCTACCCACAGTATACACGAAGAGCGAGTCTCTAATTGCACCCCGTGTAAGTACTGCGCTGGTTGCTTTGAAGTATAGCAGCTAGCTGGTGATGATTAGCTTTTGCCCCATGTTGAAGTTCCTTATTGTGGCCCATAGTGCCTGTTGCCAAACTCTGACAAATGCTGTTTTGAAGTCTATCTGGTGTTGGGGGTGTTTTCTGCAAAGGTTAAAAATCTGTTTGATGGTATTTTTGCCTTTGTGGAATCTGGCCTGTTCTTCGGCAATAATTAATCTGCTTACGGCTGTGATCTATTCAAATGATTTTAGAATTAATTGCAGGCATGCCTGATCAAACTGATAGTGTGGCAGTTCTGGTAGTGTTGGGATTTTTTTTTTCGTCAAGTCTGTGTACCAGATTTTGTTGTAGATTGCATTTAAGATATGAGTTACTCTCTTTGTGTCGTTGTTTTTCTCAATGCCTTCATATTGTTGTAGGATCCACCTTTCCTTTGTATTCTTCATTTCTTGACCAATCATATAGTTATAGCACTGTATGTCTCCAAGCATTCTTACCAACAAATGCCTATCAATTAACGTCAGGAAGAGAGTTGTTGAATATTATATAGAACCAATACTGTTGTACGGATGTGAGGCGTGGACAGTCAACAAGTAAAGCCAGAACAAGATTGAGGCAGCTGAGATGTGGTTTCTAAGAAGAATGTTGAGAGTTCCATGGACAGCAAAACAAACAAACAGACAAACAAACAAACAAACAAACAAACAAACAAACAAACAAACGAGACAGTCTTGATGGAGGCAGACACAAGTAGATCATTCATAAGGAAGATTAGGAAAAGACAGGCAACATTTTATAGGCCATTTTATGAGGAAGGGGGATTTGGAGCACCTGGTCACAACGGGAAAGCTGGAGGAAAAGAGAGCACCAGGTAGACCAAGGGAGAAAATGTTAGACGGACTTGCGAAGTGGCTGAAGACGAGAAGGGTGGAGAAGATACTTGGGGCAACAAGAGATAGAGACAGATGGAAGTCCATGATCGCCAACACCATGCGGCAGGGCACCTGATGATGATTATGTTGATGTTGATGTCTCCTTTCCTTTCTCACTTTTCTTTTGCTGCTTTGAGTCTTTCTAATATCAGACAAAGATATTACTAGTGATCCGTGTCTTGGATTTCCATCGAATTATCCGTTGGACCTCTGTTGCTGTTTCAGTCATCGTTTGGTTGAAATTGTTTGTGAGGACTTCAAGGTCTTCTACAAAGAGTAGCATCAGGGCGAATTATCTTCTGTGGCTATTTCTGATTGCTCGTTAGGATCTTTCAGATTATTAAGATTCATTTTTTAATTTGAAATAGCTTCTTTTTATTCTGCTGTTGTTTGTATCTGTTTTCATTCTGTTCTAGATCTTCAACTATATATTAAAGTTCATCTTGAAAAGGTCATGGTCACTGCCAAGATAAGCTCCAGGAAATTCTTGTGTTAGGCCTATTGAATATTGTCTGTTCTGGTTCTTCATAAGAAATAATCAAGTTGGGAGTCAAACTATCCTGAGAATGCCATATCCATTATCTGGATGCTTTATGTTCATCAAGAGTGTGCAAAAATGAAATCATTATCGCAGGCAAATTGGAGCAGGCGTAGTCCCCTATCATTGGCACTCTCGATACAGAACAGGTCACAGAAATTTCCCCATCTTTGTCATATGTTCCAACCTTTGTGTTCCAACCACTGTTAACGACGAGGATGTCTTTCTTGTCAGCTTTGTTGATGACTGTTTGAAGTATGGTGATGAATTCCTCAATCTGGTCATTGTCATAGTCTGATAAGGGAGCATGTATTTGCACTGCTGTGATTTTGAACGGTTTTGCTCAGAGGTGGATGGTCATGATCCTGCTGGAAACAGTGTAAATCACAGTACAGCGTTTCTGATTTTGACTGTATGCCACACTCCATATGATTGTTTGACCGCTTCTCCACTATAGTATACGGCAATCCTTCTTCTGTTTGTATTTCTCTGTTGTTTCCACTAATTGTGCAGAGGCCAAAAATGTGCCAAGAATATCTGCCCATCTTATGGGTGAATTCTTTCAATTTGCCAGCCTTCCTGGGTGTTCTTGGGTTCCATGTGGCAAAAGATGATGCTAGTCATTCCATTGATGTTCTGTGTTTTTTTTCTCTGGTGGCACATTTTTATTTCCACCCTGGTGGAGATCCACACTGGCACGGTCCTTGGTGATCCAAACTTCAACCGATCCAGTATGGTTTCTCTATTCGTTTTTGTCATACTGCATTTCTTGCACAAGCTGAAGCTGGTGAAGCCTATTCCTCTCCAGACCAGATTTTTTGTTGGATTTATTTCCCATATGCGGCAGCCCTGGCATCTAATCTTGGGTTACATGCATACCGGTAGCAAAGACATCTTCTGACCTCACTTTGAGGGGATGACAGAAAAATCTCGATAGACGGACAACATTGCTAAATATACAGAAAAAAACATTTCTAGAGACCCAGGTTTTGGCACACAATAGACAGAGATAGAAGCATCTGGTCGAAACATCTTTGTGACATCCCAGTGAATCTTCACGAAGTTAAGGGAGAAGAAAAAGAACAACAATGATAACAGTAATGAGAAGAACAAGATGAAATAGAAGATTTGGCCAATTGTCATCTCTCTAACATTCATGTCCCCAGGAATGGTGTGAACTTTTGTTCAAGGCCCACAGGATGGCAAGGCATTTGCGTTTAATTGTGCTATGTCTTCCTTCTCATTCTAGACGAAGTCTGCAGCCTCTGTAAACACTCGAATGTTACAAATTCTCAAATGTGTAGAACAGATCCAGTCCATGAATTACAAGTGTCTGTATACATAACAAATGGTTTCAAAGATTTTGGAACTGAGCTAGATTTCCTGAATTTTCCTAAAACTGGCATCACACTCATCTGTCCACATGATTTATCTAGCAGCAGAGGCACTTGAAAGATCAGAAAGAGCAGCTTCAGCAAAAGAAAGCCATGAACGAGGTGACAAGGAACGAGCCTGTTTACTTGGCTTGGAAATTTCCCTTTTGACTTTGTTCTGTTGTGGTTTCAGAATGCCTTGAGCGACTGCATGACCCAAGAACTCTAGATCCAGAAGTTCTGTGTGCACTGTGATAGAAGAACGGTCCAAATTCCTCAGTCATCCCCAAAGCACTTCTAAAAAAATCACGATGACACCAAAATATCGTAAAAAATAAAATGACTGGTACAAGTGCAATGAGAGTACACGCATTGTTCTAATAAATGTAGCTTGGGCAGTGACCAGTCCAAATTGCATCATGTTCATTGAAAGAGGCCTTCACATGAGTGAAATGCAGCCGTTTGTTTGCCAATAATCCTATGAAAGATAGATCTTTGAGAACTAACAGCTTTGTGATGATCGGCAGAACATGTATTCCACATGAAGAACTGGTTCTAAATAGATAACAGTGTTTTTCTTTTGATCCATGAAAATTTATACGAAATCTGACAGATTCATCAATGTTTCTTTACAAGGACAACTGGAACAAGATAATGAGACAGAGGTGGTTCAGTGACATCTAAATCCAACAATGTTTTTTACTTCTTTGAAAACAATTTCCGTGGCCGCGATAGATAAAAGATACCGTTTCAAATGATGGGAACAATCGATGTTAGACTGATCTCATGAACAATACTACCTTGAGTAATTAGTTAGTCTGTCTAAAACATGAGAAAAAAAGACTATTTGTTCCAACTCATGACTCTGGGTGACACAAAGCTTTTCATCAATATCAATTTTTCTAACAGTTTTACCCTAAATTGATGGAAGCATCAACAAGTGCACATTATCATCTTTGTCTGATTGGACAACTCCCACATGAGCAATCTCATCTTTACTTCGTGCTACGGGGTTTCTTTTTTCCTGGATGAGTCTCACGATACGTATCTGCTGTATCAGTCTGTTTCTTTGAATTCTCAAACTCACGTTATTTGAGTAACATGGACATGTCTTTACATACAGTCTGCAGTGATTGGTCTTCTGGAAGCAAAATACGAAAATAATCAAAAGTATGACTTAATGGTGAGTTATTGCCATATGTAAAAGTAATAAGAGAGCCTGTGTGGATATGACTGAAAAGATTCTCCAATGTGACATTGGCAGCACAGAAAAGCTCTCTCAAACTGTCCTCACTACACAAAAATTACTTGAAAATTTGCTTTTTGTGTCCTTGTAAGTCATGTATCTGTAGTGTACGCAGAATGATACAAGGACAGTGGAACACCTTGTAGATACACTGAGGAATGTAAGGCCAAGCTGACCTCTTCTAATTTTACAGTTCTGTCCAGGTATCAAACCTACAACTAAAGGCCTCGATGTCGTCTGTATCTTCACAGAACATCAGAAACATTTTGGATAAAATGGGTCAAGGAAATTAGGTCGGGATGGATCGTCATTTGGTTGTCTTATACGTTCATTTCATCGGATGATGATGATGATCTATGATGATGATGATGATAATGATGATGATGGTAATGATGATGATGATAATGATCAGATAATAATGATCATCGTCACATCATTATTATCATTATTATCATTGTTATTATAAATAGTGTTATTATTATTGTTATTATTATTATTATCATTATCACTATCATTGGTAGTAGTAGTAGTAGTCGTCCCTTCTTGCAAAATAGCTGCAAATGGTGCAACATTGAGACAGGTTGATACGTTCAAATATCTTGGAATGACCAACTCACCAAATGGCAGATGCACATCAGAAATAGCTAGCAGAATCGGCCAAACTAAAAGATGAAACGCGTTCTTACCAACAAACGCCTATCAATTAACATCAGGGACAGAGTTCTTGAGTGGTTATAAAGAACCGCTACAGTTGTACTGTTGTGTGGTGTGGACAGTCAACACGCAAACCCAGAACAAGACTGAGGCAACAGAAATGTGGTTTCTAAGAAGAATGTTGAGAGTTCCATAGACAGCAAAGAAAACAGACGAGACAGTCTTGTAGGAGGCAGACACAAGAAGAACATAATAAAGAAGATTAGGAAAAGACAAGCAACATTTATAGGACATTTTATGAGACAAGAGAAATTAGAGCATCTAGTCACAACAAGAAAGCTGGAGGGAAAGAGAGCACCAGGTAGACCCATGGACAAAATACTGGACGGATTTGCAGAGTGGCTGAGGACAGAGAGAGTGGGAGATGTACTTGCAGTGGCAGGGGATAGATTCATATGTAGGACCATGATCACAAACGCCATGCAGCAGGGCACATAATAACGATATACTGACAGTAGTAGTAGTAGTAGTAGTAGTAATAGTAATAGTAGTAGTAGTAATAGTAGTAGTAATACTATTATTGTTATTATTATCATTTTAGTAGTAGTAGTAATAGTAGTAGTAATACTATTATTGTTATTATTATCATTTTCTTTATCATTCTCACAAGTTACAGGTGCTAGGATAGTCATTCCTCCTCTACCGCAAAATGACGTCAGAAATGAACATGACGTCAGTGATGATAACATCATCAATCCCACTGATATCAACTGACAATGAGAAGCATGTACCAGACGTCTACCTGTCTACGGACCACCGTCTTTCTCAGTTTTTAGAATTCCAGGTGGCTGTTTGGTTGGATAGTATCTATATACCAATATGTGCTGGTGAGTAGTGTACATACAATTTATGTTCCAATAAAAATGTGCTCTTACAGTTTATGTGTATCCACATATTATGGTGTCTAGTTTATATGTACCTGTATGTTTGGGTGAATAGTTTATACAATTTATGTGTACTCATATATCTATGCTGGATAGTTTATATATAGACCTATGTGTAGCCATATGTTGCCACGAGTAGTTTAGATACAGTATATGTGTAGCTGTATGTTTTCATGAGTAGTTTATATACACTGTGTCTACACACACACACACACACACACACACACACACACACACACACACATATATATATATATATATATATATATATATATATATATATATATGTGTGTGTGTGTGTGTGTGTGTGTGTGTGTGTGTGTGTGTGTGTGTGTGTGTGTGTGTGTGTTTTGGTGAGTAGTTTACATACAGTTAACACGTAACAACAGTTAACAAGCAAAGCCAGCACAAGATTGAGGCAGCCAAGATGTAGTTTCTAAGAAGGATGTTGAGGGGTCCATGGACAGCAAAGAAAACGAACGAGACAGTCCTGATGGAGGCAGACGCAAGTAGATCATTCATAAGGAAGATTAGGAAAAGACCAGCAACATTTATAGGCCATTTTATGAGGAAAGGGGAATTGGAACACCTGGTCACAACGGGAAAGCTGGAAGGAAGGAGAGCACCGGGTGCAGACCCAGGGAAAAGATACTAGACGGATTTGCACAGAGGCTGAAGACAGAGAGGGTGGAAGAGATGCTTGAGGCAACAAGAGATAGAGACAGATGGAAGTCCATAATCGCCAATGCCACGTGGCAAGGCACCTGATGATGATGATGATGATAACACGTACCCATATGTTTTGCTGGATAGTCCACATACAGTTCCATAGTGCGGCACTCCAATGACTCCTCAGGGAGCCAAAGAAGAAGAACAAGAATAAGTATGTATCAGAATATGCTTTTCGTTTATTCCATTTCTTTTTTGTTGTTGATAATGGGTTGGTATATTCAAACTGCCCAACAGGACACCTTAAGTGATATGAACAGAACAGAATTACATTAATTAATTGATTGAATTTACATGTACTGAACAACGAACATCAAAGGATCCCAGATGTATGTCAATACGAGACTGGCAGTCTTTCCTTGCTCCTTTGCTTAGTTGGTTGGTTGGTTGGCCGGTTTGTCCCACAAACTTGAGAATGTAGGGAAGTGAGGTAACACTCCCAGTCTTGAAGAGCTACAGGTACCTATTCAAATCTGGATAAAATAAAGGTCAAATGCACATGCTTATGTCAATTCAGATTAAAGCTAATACTCCATTACTGCATAGTTATTTGTATCTGTGTACTATGCATTGTTATATCACTTTTAAGTAATAACAAGGAAAGTGGTTTGTTTACAGGTCTGGGTATCCTAGGTAACGTGTTGTCCTTCTGTGTCCTGTTATCCCCTGGTATGTCCGGCACCTCCACTTCTGTCTACATGGCCGCCCTCTCCGTGTTTGACACTCTGATTCAGATCGTCAACATCCTCTTCCTCGTGCGAAGATTTCCGGGTCACGAGGTGTTACGTCAAGGCACGTGCGGTTTTGTCTGGTTCCTGCTTTTCTTCTCCCTCTATTGCAGCGTCATGGTTATAGTGGGAATGACACTGGAACGTTACCTGGTTATCAGGTATGAGACACAAGGTGCAGAGCGTGTTGTTTCATTTGTATGATTCTTCAATATTCTTTGACTTAAATCTTTTGTTTTCAGTCTGTGTACCTTAGTTTCCTTTTCTTCACTCTCCCCACATTTTCTTCCTTTTTCAAAAGTAATGCAGTGGTAAACATAACATTTCGTCAACTCACCATTCTTTCATCTTGATAATAACTCCATTTGTTTAGCGCAAAGAGTCCATACCAAACAATGGTCGTTCTACATGGCAAAATGTAAAAAAATCGAAGGGGTGGAGGACTGCCATGTCAATGCATTAATGCAATACAAACATAGTCATATACACTGATTAGTACATTGTTTTGATGGAGCACAAATATACTTCATAAGAATATAATTCTTAAAAAATCACCAATACATTGATGAGCATAAATATAATTCATAAAAAATAACATCATAACCATAGTTCACCAGGAGAGATTTCCATGTCAATACATTAATGCATTGCAAATTGATACATCAATGCAGTATAAACATAATTCGTAATCCAAAACAAGTGCGACTGCCCGCATTGAAGCAAACAGGAACCAGAAAAACCAGGAAAATCAGAATGCAGATTCAATGCAACAGACAAGACAGGCGCAAATTTTTAGCCAACTGGCTTTTATCAATCATAAATGCAAGAAAACAAAAAAATAAAACCAAATACAAAAATTACGAGAAAGAGACCAAAACTTCCCTGCTGCTTCATCCAGTGGGAGAAAAGCACTAAGCTGAAATCAAAATGTGTTCTTGAGTAATGGCAAGAACTGGCATAGGGGAGGCAAATATGATGTCAGAGGGGAAGTTAGATGAATTCTGCAATTTGAAAAGTGGTCATGCCATATCAGTATTGTTTTATCCTGAAGAGGGTCCAGGGCTAAAACTATAAAGAGTAAGTGAGTGAGTGGTTGAGCGGTCGAATGAATGAGCGAGTGAGCGAGTGAGTGAGTGAGTGAGTAAGTCAGTCAGTCAGTCACTTAATTAGTTGATTGGTTGGTCGTTTGGTTGGTTGGTCAGCCAGTCAATTAGTTAGTAGTTGGTTGGTTGGTTGGTTGGTTGGTTGGTTGGTTAGTAAGTTAGTTAGATAGAATTTTCTTACTCCAACTGAAGATGAGACACAAACATTATAAAGAATTATGTATATATTGTATTATTCTCATTAACATCATCACAACCACCACCTCCATCATCATCACCAACACCATCATCACCACACACCACCACCACCACCAATCATCATCATCATCATCATCATCATCATCATCATCATCATCATCATCATCATCATTTTCATCCAGAAACAAAAGAACCAAACACATCAGAATAACTTCTGGCCTTATGTTGTTCTCACAGATATCCACTAAAGGCCAGCAGATGGTGCACACCTAGAGAGCAAGGATGGTGGTGGTGGGGGTGTGTGTCATCGTGTTCGGCATCAACTGTCATAACCTGATCCTAAGAAAGATGGTGTGGAATGACGTCATGAAGGTACAAGGCAATGTGGTACACTTACAGGACACAACGTTTCCTTTCTGTTTTGTCTGTTTGACTTCATCAGTGGTTTTAGTGCGTGACTCTCTGTCTCTGTCTCTGTCTCTCTCTCATTTTTTTTACCCATTTGTTTGTTTGTTTGGTTCACTGGCTGGCTGATTGGGTGGGTGGTTGTTTGAGTACTTGTTTGTTTGTTTGTTTTTACTTTGGTTATTTTTCTTTAATCCAAACTCACAGTTTGTGCAATTTGACTGGAAGACATGATCTCTTTGTCTGTGGCAAGAAGGCATTGTGCCTTGGCAGCTTAGTGAATTCATTTCACTAAATTTTGTATATAACACAATTATGCATCCAGTCAAGGCATGCAAACTTATTATTCTCCAAGCAGATACAGAAATTGTTAAGAAGCAGCAACAAGGAATATCCAGCACTACATAACGATGCATGGCTCAAATCAATCCATTGATGGATCTGTTCAAATTAAAACTTCTCTGTTGTCCAATTTTGTCATTAACTGCACCTGTGACTGCAAGTAAAGAGACATAAATAGAAAAACGTGTGTATGTGTGTGTGCGTGTGCGTGTGCTTGGTGCGTGCGTAGGTGCGTGCGTGCGTGCGTGTGAGTGTGTGTGTGTGTATGTGTGTGTGTGTGTGTGTGTGTGTGTGTGTGTTGTGTGTGTGTGTGTGTGTGTGTGTGTGTGTGTGTGTTGGCTAATGCTAAAAGGAGATCAACAACACACAAAACAAAATATGAACGTGAAGGAAAACATAACATCAACATTTAATGTTTCTGCTAATCAGATTCTGTGTGTGAGACATTACATCAGCTGAAGAAAATTAGTATGACACCTTTTTCTAAAGAATTTGCAATAGCAAACACAGAAAGTATTCATAGTGAGTCGTAGTACGATATTAAGTTCCATGATGTATTTATACGTTTAAAACACATTACCAAGTTCCATGGTGTGTTAATACGTTTAAAACACATTACCAAGTTTCATGGTGTGTTAATACGTTTAAAACACATTACCAAGTGTCATGGTGTGTTAATACGTTTAAACACATTACCAAGTTTCATGGTGTGTTAATACGTTTAAAACACATTACCAAGTTTCATGGTGTATTTATACATTTAAAACACATTACCAAGTGTCATGGTGTGTTAATACGTTTAAAACACATTACCAAGTGTCATGGTGTGTTAATACGTTTAAAACACATTACCAAGTGTCATGGTGTGTTAATACGTTTAAAACACATTACCAAGTGTCATGGTGTGTTAATACGTTTAAAACACATTACCAAGTTTCATGGTGTATTTATACATTTAAAACACATGATCAAGTTTCATGGTGTGTTAATACGTTTAAAACACATTACCAAGTTTCATGGTGTGTTAATACGTTTAAAACACAATACCAAATCCTAATTTTCCAAGGCTAGCGAGTTGTCATTTCTGATCAAAGGATTTGAACCATGCCAAGGATAGAATATATTTCAGTATTCCTTTTTGCCGCAGATGTCCTTCTCAAGCCCTAGACTACCTTGTTGAGGGATAAGAATACTGTAAACAACATGGTAACATGACAAGCATACCAGTGTCCATCCAAAACGTTATATTGCTGCTACCAACGAAACACCGACCTCTTCTTCTTCTAAAGGCTGTAGGACAGATGTCACATAGCAAATAGGGCTCTCAGAATATCTGACCAATCTACCACCATCTCGGCTCCATTGCACATCAAGAGAACTTATGAGCAAGTGACAACACAATATGGATAACACAGTTATTAGAGCTGAACTTAACTCACTCAATTACAACACTTGCCACACGTGACACGTAACCCACGCTTAACGAACAAAAACATAGGCAACCTATAAACTGCGACATATTTCTGCACACCCTCGAATCCCTTAGTATAAACTGCTCACGTGCCACCAGACAGATGTTTCAAATATTTTCTTGCTTTTCAGCAGTGGTTTGAATGTGAAGGGAACAAGTTTCTTATTGAAAACTACTTATGTGCATTTGTGATAAATGCCAGCTCAAAGAGGTTTGTCCAGGTCCAAAGATTTTGTCAGATATTTGCTGACAGATTTTGGTGGAGTGCATATTGAATTGTCCAACTCCAGTGAATCCCTCCTGATGAAACTACTTACTTATTCTGTCAAACTCTTTCATTCTTTCAATTATACGTTCTTTTTCTTCCTTTCTCTCTGTCTGTCTGCCTGTCTGTCTGTTTGTCTGTCTCTCTCTCTCTTTCTCTCTTTCTCTCTCTCTCTCTCTCTCCCTTTCTCTGTCTCTTCTCCTCTCTCTCTCTCTCTCTCTGTCTCTCTCTCTCTCTCTTTCTCTATCCTCTCTTACCCATACTTTCTCTGTGTCCACTCCTTACTTGTATTTGCTGATGATCAGTAATTGTTGCAGGTAGAGGCTTGTGGAACTGATGGACCTGCAAACGAGTTTTTCATGTACAAGATCTGGCCATGGATAGATGGATCTCTGCATTGCTACATCCCTGTGCTGACGCTGTCCGTGTTGAACGTGCTCATTGTCCAGCAAATGAGGTCAGCACAGAAGTTCAGGGGAACCAGTGGAGCTACGGATCAACAGGTATCAAACATAATACATGATGCTGTGAACAGATTCATTCGTTAATTGTTGCTGATGCCTGATTTATTTTTGTTCTTTTTTGTCTTTGTTTATATGTTGGTAGAAATCCTGTAGTCCACACATCTTAAAGAGTATTACCCTCCAGCTGCTTATTTCGATACTTCAACATATTGGGCTGGAGTGTGCATCTAGTCTTGCCTTAGAACTGCATAGAATGAGGTAGTCGCATGTTTGCACAGATACATTATATTTGTTGTTCACCACTGCAGCATAGTTTGGTCTTGTTATCTCTGAATGGGAATAAAGCAGTAGAATCTGTTTGTGCTTAGAGTGCAACCTGTGTACTGTGGTCACATTTACTGACATTCATGCAATCACTGTGTACATGGTAAACTTAACCACCATTCCCTAACATCAGATGAAATATTTCACTTTTAAAGTTGATTTCAACTCAAAGTATTGATTCTTCTTCCACTGTCAGCTACAAAACGTATAATTAGAGAATGACTCTGCATATCAGCAACTTCTTGACTTGCACACACAGCCAGTGCAACAACACCCCAATAACAGCACATATGAAGAATAATAAAAACACCTTTATAATTCATCGTTTCTGAATTTAGCATTGTGAATACTAATCATTAGTATTCTGTTCAGTTTCAGTTTCTCAAGGTAAGGCTCCATCTCAGAATAAATTTCAAAACTCTGGTATTTTCAAATGCTTAATTTGAAACTGGTCTCGACTGAGAACATCTATGTAAATAGATCCCTAGACTTCAATAACTTACCACAGACTGCATGTGCCACGTAAAAGGCTAAGTTGACTTCTGTCCATCACCTCACTAATTCAGCAATCATTATTGTATACAAATTAAACTTTCTGAATTTCATCGTTCATTCATGTTAAATTAAAAGAAGTTAAACCCCATGGTATAATCTAAAATATGAGGTTTTGATATCTGTCTGTGGAATGTCTGTAAACAAGTTTAATCCCACGCTAGAATTTCAAATCATGAGGTTTTCATATATGTGGAATGTTTTTCTGTGAGGATACAGTGTTGTGACTCAGGCAGGTACTTAAACTTGTATGAAATCATACACCCTTTTTTGCGCAGAGAGAGAGAGAGAGAGAGAGAGAGAGGCGGTCATGGTGATGGTAAATTAAGGTGCCTCCTTATGATGTCATGACAGGTTGACGTCAGTCGTCAGGTCACAATAATGTTACTGTTTGTGACGTGCACCTTTCTATTACTTGTGAGCCCCATGGCCGTCATACTGGTGGTAGAGAGATATGTGTGGATTCGAACAACTCTTCACGAGCAAGCAGTTTTCCACCTGATCCGTGTTATAATCAACAACCTGTCCTTTACTAATCATGCCATCAACTTTTGTCTTTATTGTCTCAGGTAAGCAACCATGATCTCTCTCGCCAAAATCAAGGAACTGAAAAAAACAACTTTGTTCTCTCTCTCTCTCAATCTCTCTCTCTCTCTTCTCTCTTTCTCTTCTATGCGCGCGCACGCGTTCTGTGTGTGCGCGCGCGTGAGTGTGTGTGTGTGGGGGGGGGGGCAACTGGGTATTGCCCTACGTAACATGTCAAAACGTCCTCTTGTGGTTGAGAATTACAATAGACTGAGATGGAGCATTGATATGATGCTGGTATCCAGGTAATAAACCATGCCATCCACACAGTTGGCGTTTATGGCGGCCTGTAGCTGTTTCTTGCTCGTATTTCAGGTGTTCATATTGAAAGGAGTGACAGAAAATATGGCCATGTGAGTCACCATGCAGTGACCAACAGGCTGAATGAATAGTGCAATCCTTGGACATCTCTTCACCCTAGTATTCTATGTTTGTCTGATTTTTGTTTGTTTGGTTGGTTGGTTGGCTAGTTGGTTGGTTATTTGGGTGATTGGTTCTTTGGGTGGTTGGTTGTTGGGTGGTTGATTGGTTGGTTGGGTGGTTGGTTGGTTGGTTGGTTGGTTGGTTGGTTTTTGAGGGGGGGGGGGGTCTCCTGAGATGAGGAAATGTGCAACGCAATTCTGACCTGCACCTGGCAAACATGATTGAATGAGGCAGACTTGACTGACTAGTCTGACGTGAAGAATCAGTACTGACAGTATAGACAGAGTTGTGGACAGTGGCCACTTCTTCTCCTCTGCCACCTATTTTTCTGACTGACATCAGTTATCCTGCAGGTTTAGATAAGGATATTCAATAATAAATCATAGGTTTACTATACTATCTCTTGTACGGAAGCATTTCTTTGCAACAATCGTAAACTTTATGTACTCTTCACAGATATTCAGAGAGCGTTTAATTCTATTTAACATCAATTTATTTTTAGCTTATTTTGTTGAAAAATTACATAAAAGAAAAATTCGGTAAATGTATTTAAAATATGTACAATATTCTTAAATCTAAAGTAAGATGTGGAGATAAAATGACTGATGATATGAGTTATACACCTGGAGTGAAACAGGGAGATGGATGCCGCCTGACGCTGTTTACCCTGTTTATAAACGAAATAACGATATAAGCTCTGAACAATGAAAAGCAGTGTTGTTGTTTGGCATATTTGGGCAACAGGTCAGAGACGCATCCGTGAAGTTTATGGCATGAGTCTTTCCAGTTGATACCACAGCACACTCAACTTGACGTATGCCCTGGCTGTAGCTGAAGATTCTCACTGATTAGGATTTGAATTCATCTTGAAACAAACTCGTAGGCGTCACACGTCTTTACCTGCACGCATTTAGGTTTATATCACTAACTGACTGATTCCATTATTCTCTTTCCAGTGGACAGAGATTTCGACAAGAATTTGTAAGACTGTTTCTGCCATGCCTGGCGTCAACACTGTCCACAGGTAAAGGGAAGCAACCTGTTCAATCATTGTATAGTGTGAAGCCTCCATCCATTGTCAGTGTCTCCAAAAGTAGCACCATTGCGGAGTCAAGTGAGCTTCGGCATAAATGACTTTTGAAATTTTTGTTGTTGATATGCCACTGTGAAACATTTCATAACAAAACATTGCTTTTGCTTGCATACTTACCGCAAATAAATTGCATAGAAATTGCATTGTGATGTAGCCACCACAAAAATTATATCAGTTGTTCTTTTCGTCCTTGTCTCACGCATCTTTATTCATGAAGATTTTCTATGTCTGTAAGTGTGTCTGTCTCTCTGTCTGTCTCTCTGTCTGTCTGTCTGTCTGTCTGCCTAACTGCCTGTCTATCTGTTTCTATTATTTACATAGAATAATAACGGCATAGTTTTGCAGAACGTTGCATCACATAACAAATCAGTAGAATGTGAGAGTGTAAGACAATTTCTATTGTGTAATGATACAATTCAGACGTTCATACATTTGTGTTGGCTGGAAGGATAACTGACTCATTTCATAGAACTAAAGATCATATATTTCATCTAATAATTATATTGTACTTGCTTATCATAACAGGTTTCTGTTATAAAACCAAAAAAATTGTAATATCTGCAACCGATTTGGAAATTAATAGAATGGAATGATATCAGTATTCATTTTGATAAATTCTGCCGTCACATGGCTCGATTTTATTCGACTTCTGATTCATAGTGAATGCTGAAAATATTTCCATACTTACTTTCAGTAATACAGTATAATTGTGAATACGTCGTCAACTCAAGTTGATGGCCAGCCACTATCTACTATCACTACTGATATAATTATCCATAGATTGAAGCAAAGAACTGTTCAAATTCACTTACCTGAGATTTGTCATGAGCAATGAGGACTCCTAACCTCCCCTCAAGGACAGCAAAGACAACAACACTGTCCAGGCTGCAACCTGTATAGAAGAACAAGAACCTCTCCATGAAATACAAGATCAGACTCTTACATGCACTGGTATATTCCATCTTCCTGTATGTGTACAAGACATGGACCCTCATGGCAGATCTGGAAAGACAAACCCAACCCAGTGAAATGAGTTGTTATCTCAAGATACTAAACACTGGATACATTGATCATATTACCATTGAACAAGTGAGCCAAACCATCAAGCAGCACAATGAACCATACAAAGATCAACTGAAATCAGTTAAGAGAAGAAAACTATATTGGTATGGCTGTGTAATGAGATTCAATGGCCTAAATTATTACATACATACACACGCACAGAGAGAGAGAGAGAGAGAAGAGAAGAGAGAGAGAGAGAGAGAGAGAGAGAGAGAATACACATGCACACAAGGGAACACAGATTGACTGCAGTTTAGTTAGATCAACAGGAATTCATCCATATGCGCTCGACCCATGTCGTCACTTTGGGTTGAAATCCACGCATCTAGGTCAAGACCAAATCATCTCTGTGACGGATGTCTTAACCACTTAACTATTGGGCGCCTGTTGCATAGAGGGGGACTCTTTTCAGCTTTTCTGTTCTTGCTGTTAGGACTATTAGTCCTCTCCTCAGAAATCGAGAGCTATTTTATAAGGCCACAAGGAAATGTATCTACTAACCCCTTTGCTCCAACTTCTATGGTGAGGACTTTGTCTTGGATGCTGGGTTTCCTCAAATCATTGGCTAGACCAGCATATTCAGTCTTGAAGAAAGGCAACCTCCATTTTAGCTTCATATGGCACGATTTGTTCGATCAGACTTATTTGTTTTGAAGAATGGAAGTGGAGTACTATATCTGGTTACTCATTTGTTTTGAAGAATGGAAGTGGAGTACTATATCCTGTTTCGTGCCACTCTTGGTGATTATATCTGGGGCGTGCTTTCCAATCTGGATGACCTGCTGCACACCCTGAGTCATCTTCTTCATCCAGCAGACTCTGCTTTCTCCCATTTCACCAGATTTGCATTAGCGAGTAGGAGGTCATACACAGATGTCAGTATGAAACTCATCCTGAAGTGAGGGGCCATACACCGCACATCATTCCAGGTGAGACTTTTCCACGATGTGCATTGCCACTGTTGGCCTTGCTGGACTGCCTTCTGGATTCTTTAGGCATCTTCTTCTTTCTTAGTCTCCGATATGACCATGTCTGTCTTTGCTTTTCACTTAGTCATTGACCACCATTCCATTTTGGTTGCTCCCAGTTCCTTCATAGTTGTTTAAATGTAACCTTTTTTTAGGACCATGAGGTTTTCCTTTGCTGTTTCCACTGCCTCCCGTACTGTCCATTTTCTGCCAGCTTTCAACTTTGGCTGGACTGATCTCACAACCTTATCTCCTAGGATGGGCTGTGAGCACTTTCTTTAAAATATGTATGAGTGTGTGTATGTGTGTGTTTGTGTACGTGTGCTTGTACATCTGCATGTGTGTGCATTCGTTGAAAAAGTATGTTCTTTGGAATCTTAACTTTGTGTGGGACTGTTTTGTTTTGTGAAAATGTCTGTGGTTTTGGGGGATGTTTGAACGACTTGGATCATAGCGTACGTGAATATATGTATGTATGTATGTATGTAAGTATGTATGTATGTATGTATGTATGAATGTATGTATGAATGTGTTGTGTGTACGTATGTATGTATGTATGTATGTATGCATATGATAATAATAATTACATTATTTATATAGCGCAAAATCTTGATAAAAATTAAATCTTAGCGCTGAACATACACATACACACGCATGCACACACACACGCGCACACACACACACACACACACACACACACACACACACACACACACACACACACACACACACACAATGGCTATAAATGGGGAAAAATTATAGAGAACATATTATATACAAATATATATCTCAATGTGATTCCATATATGCATGTATGTATGTATGTATGTATGTATGTATGTATGTATGTATGTAATGCATGCATGTATGTATGTATATAAGTATATATGTATGTATGTATGTATATGTGTATGCATGTATGTATGTGTATGTGGGTATGTATGTGTGTGTATGTATGTATGTATATATTTATGTATGTATGTATGTATGTATGTGTGCATGTATGTGTGTATGCATGTATGTGTGTATGTATGTATGTATGCATGTATATATGTATATATGTATGTGTGTATGTATGTATGTATCCATATATTTATCCATATATGTAATATATATGCATATACGTATCTAGCTATCTATCTGTCTGTCTATCTGTCTCGCATTGACTATTGCAATTCACTCCTGTCTGGTCTTCCTGCCTCCACCATTCACATCCTGCAGCGCATTCAAAACAATGCTGCACGCCTTGTACTAAAAAAGAAAAAAGGTGACCACATATCTCCTCTCCTGGCACAACTTCACTGGCTCCCTGTATCAAAGCGCATACAGTACAAACTAGACACCATGTGCTACAAAAGCCTCAATAACGCAGCCCCCGATTACCTGTCAAGCCTACTTGAGATCTATGTTCCCTCACGTACCCTCCGCTCTGCCTCCGATCCTCTGACTTTTCGCTTTCCACGCACTAAGCTCAATACCTATGGTCCACGAGCCTTCTCTGTTTCTGGTCCACTTTCCTGGAACAAACTTCCTCTCTCAGTCCGTCAGCAACCTACTTTTGTCTCCTTCAAGTCCGCTCTCAAAACTCACCTTTTCTCCTCTGCATAAAATCCTGACCTCACTCAATCCCCTCTGCAGCCTGTCTCCACTCGGAGGGGAATCACATTGTAATATATAATTGTATATAATATGCTCTCTATAATTTTCCATTGCTTTTATTCTTTCTCCCCATTTATAGCCGTGTGCGTGTGCGTGTGCGTGTGCGTGTGCGTGTGTGTGTGTGTGTGTGTGTGTGTGTGTGTGCGTGCGTGCGTGCGTGCGTGTGTGTGCGTGCGTTCGTGTGTGTCTGTTTTAGCGCTTAGATTTGATTTTATCAAGATTTTGCGCTATATAAAATATTGTATATTATTATATTATCTTTGTGTCTATGTATGTATCTGTGTCTGTATATGTATCTATCTATGTATCTATCTGTCTATCCATCTATCTATTTATGTACCTGTCTATCTATCTATCTGTCTATCTATCTATCTATCTATCTGTCTGTCTGTCTATCTATCTGTCTATCTATCTATGTATCTGTCTATCTATCTGTCTATCTAGCTTTCTGTCTGTCTATCTGTCTGTCTGTTTGTCAAAGTTTGTTTCAGCAACAGCTGGCATGGACAACTGACCAAACACCATTCTTCTGTGTCATTGTCTTCATCGTTTGACAATGTGAATTGTGGTGCTTTTTGATGAAAAGCCGACGATGTAGTTGTGTGCGTGCGTCACTTCATGTGTGAAGCTCAATAAATTTCCGTTTCTGTTTAAGTGCGTTTAAATTGTGCATGTGCGCGCGCGTGTGTGTGTATGTGTATGTGTGTGTGTTTGTGTGTTTGTGTGTGTGTGGGGGGGGGGGTGTATTTGTGTGTGTGTGTGTGTGTGAGTGCGCGTGTGTGTAGTATGTGTGTTTATGTGTGTGTCTATTTGTCTGTGTATGTATGTGTGTGTGTGTGTGTGTGTGTATGTGTATGTTGTGTGTGTGTGTGTGATGTGTGAATGAATGCGTGAGTGAGTGGGTGCGTGAGTGTCCGTATTTGTGTGTACGTGATTGTGTGTGTATGTTAGAATGAGTGAGTGAGTGTGTGTGTGTGCGTGTGTGTGTATGAGAGAAAGAGAGAGAGAGACATACAGACATACATACACACATACAGACAGACAGACAGACAGACAGACAGAAAGCAAGAGAAAAAGAGAGAAAGTGAGAGAAAATGTGTGTGTGTGTGTGTGTGTGTGTGTGTGTGTGTGTGTGTGTGTGTGTGTGTATGCGCGTGCGCGCGTGTGTGTGCGTATGAATGTGTGTGTGTGGTGGTGGTTTTTGATTTATTGTCTATTCACTAAAGTGATTTTAGACAAAAAAAAGTTTGTTTGTTTGTATGTTTGTTTGTGTGTGTGTGTGTGTGTGTGTGTGTGTGTGTGTGTGTGTGTGTGTGTGTGTGTGTATGAATGTGTGTGTGTATGAATGTGTGTGTGTGTGTGTGTATGTGCGTGTGTGTGTGTTGTGTGTTGTGTGTATGTGTGTGTGTGTGTGTGTGTGCTGTGTGTTGTGTGTTGTGTGTTGTGTGTATGTGTGTGCGTACGCGCACGTGTGTGTGTTTTGTTTGTTGTTCGTGTGTGTGTGTGTGTGTGTTGTGTGTGTGTGTGTGTGTGTGTGTGTGTGTGTGCTAGTGTGTGTGTCTGCTATACAGGTGTTTTTTATGTTGTGTGTGTGTGCCCGCGCGTGTTTTGTTTGTTTGTTTGTTTGTATGTTTGTGTGTGTGTTTGTGTGTATGAGAGACAAAGAAAGAGAGACAAATGTGTTTGTTTATGTGTGTTTGTGTGTGTGAGCGTGTGTATGTGTGTGTGTGTGTGAGAGAGAGAGAGAGAGAGACAGACAGACAGACAGAGAATAGAGAAAATAGAGAGAGAATGTGTGTGTGGTGGTGGGTGGTGTGTGCGTGAAATATTAAAAGCAAAGGAAATACTAAAAGAGGGCAACTACATATTAAGACAAACAAACGAACAACCAAAAACCAACAAAAAGCAAGTGGAATATCAAACGTTAATTAATGGGAAAAGTGAGGGGGGGGGGGGGTAATCGGAGACAACGTTGGTGCACATTTAATTACACGAACGACATTTTATTTGCAACATACAATGAGAAAAACAATCAAAGGGGTAACTATTGGTATTTTCTGGCATCATTAATACAAAAGACACTTTCCTCGTTTGCTGTCATGCCTTTTCTGCCATGTTTCATTTAACCCAGTGTGACAAGATTTTGTTGAAGCAATATCTGAATTTAAACCAATGCCAAAATGTAAATCTTTCTTAGATACAAATCTTTGTTTTACTTAGTTCCTTTTCATTGCGTTGTTACTGCTTTGTTATGTTGTTAAAATATTAATTAATGATCGTTTCATACTATGAATTATAGAGAACTAGAAAGAAGGATGGATAGAAAGGCAAAGAGCAAAAGAGAAAGAGAACGAAGGTGGAAAAAAGAGAGAAAGAGAGGAAGAAAGACAGAAAGAAAGGGAAAAAGAGAACAAGAAAGAAAGAGAGAAATGTTGAAAGAACAAATGAAAAATAAACAGAAACTAAATGGTGAAGCCAACCAATACCGTGGCACTATGGTAAGCGAAAAGGACCTAAGACTGGAAGGCTGTGAGTTTCAATTCAAATAGTCCAGTCTAAATTATTGCAGGACCTTTCGGCCCCTACTGGTTGCTATCCCGAGTTGAATGCATTATGGGCAACGCAATTGGACCAATATGTATTCCATGGATACGTCATTTAGGGTGTTTTTTGTAAATTCTGAACAACACCGCCATTGTCTGTATCTCTTGGGTCTGATTGCTGTCAGGATATAGTATGAAAGGAAGTGTAAAGTACAATTCTGTCATGAAGTCTCAATCCAGAATGGAACTCCAAAGCATCATGATGATCATGTCCATCGTCATGCATCATTTAACTTTAGACTTTGTTGCTCCTGTGTCGTGCCGCAATGCATGAGGCAATCATGGTGCTCCACAATGCATGGTCCTCAATCATCTGTTTATGGCATTCCATCATCTGTTGACCTATTGGCCTCCATTTAACAGCTTGACTTGACTTTACGCAGACATCTGCTGTCAAACGTAACCAGTTTCTTCTTCTGCAAGGTCTTAAGATGCCAGGTTTGGCAACTGTGGAGCGAATGCTCATATCACGTTGGAATTGGAAAACCTCAATTTAATTTTCAGAGGAAATGTTTTACTGCGCTACACTTTGCTCAGTAGGCTGCATGTTGCTGTTGACTTGCTAATCCTGCATTTCAGTTCGTGGTCAGGGTCACAAATATTGCGAATGGAAACGTCGTGGCTCGCAAATTTCTTAACTTTTCTAGTCAAGACAGTTATTGGCACCTGATGTGCCCCCACTCAACATGTCCTTGGTCTTTTTAGCACTGATGTTAAGGTCAATCTCTCCTGCATATTGCTGATGCCAGCCAAAAGCAATTAAAGATATTGGTTTTACTTGTCATAGCAGCTATGTCGTCAGCAGAATCCTCAGCAGAAAGAATCTTTTCTTCACTGCAGTGGATTCTGTCTCTTGAATTGCTTGCTTCAGCTCCCAATCAATGGCAACTGCAAAGAGGAGAGAGGGCAGAATACACCCTTGTCTGACGCCAATGAGGACTGCAAACCAGTCTCTTGTGCTGATGAGACACTTGCAGTTGTTATATATATGCGCTATGGCTGATACAAGTTCCTCTGCATTTAAGGATCTGTCAAATCGATGGTCAGTGGACACTAGCGAAGGTTGTGGGAAAGTCTATATGAACCTGATAGCGAGCGGATTTTGTTATTTTCCACACCTCTCAGTGGTATGCTTTAGGCTAAAGATCTACTCCATGCATCATCGTAGCTTTACGAAAGATTAGTGTCGTTAGAAGATTGGCAGGAAAATCATTGTCTAGCCATCCCAATAATCTCTCTTTTCTAAACAAAACAAAATCACAAACATGCAAGTGACCTTATTTTTTTCACTGTGACAGTGAAAAATCTTCAGATGTAATAAAACTTGGTATGGAGACGAGGATAGCAGAAGACTGTCACAACGGCAAAAATAAGAAATGTCAGAAATCCATGAAAATATACTGCTCACACACCTTCCTGAAAAGCTGCTGATATCAGGCACTTTTTTGTCTGTCTGACCGTGACTTTGATGTCTTACTCTCTATACTTATACTGTTATGACTAATCAACCAGTCTACATCTTCCACCAAAATCATGGAATGAAAAAATGTTCTCTGTCTGTCTGTCTGTCTGTCTGTCTCTCTGTCTCTGTCTCTCTGTCTCTCTCTGTCTCTGACACACACACGCTCGCACTGATCCTCTTTGCCACTTTCAAAATAATCTCCTTCTAAAAGGAAAGAAGAATGTAAAAAAAAAAAAAAAAAAAAAAAAAAAAAAAAAAAAAACAGACGAACAAACAAAAGCAAGATGGTCAAGCCTTTATATTTCAAGTGCACATTATCATATTTTGTCTGATTGGCCAACTCCCACATGAGCAATCTCATCTTTACTTCGTGCTACGGGGTTTCTCATGGATGAGACTCACAACACTTGTCAGTTGCATCAGTCTGCAACTCCTGAATCCTCAAACACACGTTCATTTAAGGAACGTGGGCTGGTCTTTAAAGACATTCTGCAATAATCGGTCTTCTAGTAGCAAAATACGAAAAGAACCAAACGTATGACTAAATGGCGAGTCATTGCCATCTGTCAAAGTAATAAGACAGCCTGGGTGGATATGACTGAAAAGATTCTCCACTTGCCAGATTGACAGCACAGAAATGGTCTCTGAGACTTCTCACTACACAAAAATTACTGGAAATTTGCTTTTTGTGTCGTTATAAGTCATGGTATCTGTAGTGCACGCAGAATGACACAACGACAGAGGAACACATTGCAGATACACTGAGGAATTTAAAACCAAGCTAACTTCTAATTTCATAGTTTTGCCCAGGTATCAAATCCAAAACTAAAGATATAATGTCATCTCTTTCTTTACAGAACATAGGTAATAGTTTGCTTAAAATGAGTCACAGACATTAGATCAGGATGGATCAATATTTGGTTGTCTTAAACGTCCATTTCATCTGATGATGATAATGATGATGATGATGACCAACGATGATGATGATGATAATGATGATGAGAATGATGAACTGATAATAATGATCATCATCACCTCATTATTGTCATTATTATTATAATTATTATTATCATTATTATTATTATCATCATTATTATTATTAGCAGTAGTAGTAGTAGTTGTTGTTGTTGTAGTAGTAGTAGTTGTTGTTGTTGAAGTAGTAGTAGTAGATGTTGAAGTAGTAGTACTAGTCCCTTCATGCAAAATAGCAGCAAATGGTGCAACATTGAGACAGGTTGATAAGTTCAAATATCTGGGAACGATCATCTCACCAGATGGCAGATGCACATCAAAAATAGTTGGCAGAATCGGCCACACTAAAAGATGAAAAGCCTTCTTACCAACAAATGCCTATCACTTAACATCAGGAAGAGAGTTCTTGAGTGTTATATAGAACTGCTACTGTTGTACGGTTGTGTGGCGTGGACAGTCAACACACAAACCCAGAGCAAGACTCAGGCAACTGATATGTGGTTTCTAAGAAGAGTGTTGAGAGTTCCATAGACAGCAAAGAAAACAGACGAGACAGTCTTGGAGGAGGCAGGCACAAGAATAACATTAATGAAGAAGATAGGAAAAGAAAAGCAACATTTATAGGACATTTTATGAGGCAAGAGAAATCGCAGCATCTAGTCACAACAAGAAAGCTGGAGGCAAAGAGAGCACCAGGTACACCCAGGGAGAAAATATTGGACGGAATTGCAGAGTGGCTGATGACAGAGAGAGTGGGAGATGTGCTTGCAGTGACAGGGGATAAATTTGTATGGAGGACCATGATCGCCAACGCCATGCAGCAGGGCACATAATGATGACATATTGACACTACTACTACTAGTAGTAATAGTACTACTACTAATATTATTATTATTATTATTAATTATTATCATTATTATCATTACTATATTCTCACAAGTTACAGGTGCTAGGATAATCATTCCTCTTCTACCGTAAAATGACGTCAGAAATAAACATGACGTCAGAGATGACAACATCACCAGTCCCACTGATGTCCACTGACGATGATAAGCACGTACCAGACGTCTACCTGTCTACAGACCACCGTCTTTCTCAGTTTTTTAGAATTCCAGGTGGCTGTGTGGTTGGATTACATCTATATACCAATATGTGCTGGTGAGTAGATTATTCAGTGTATGTGTTCCAACATGTGCTGGTGAGTAGTTTCTGTACAGTTTATGTGTATCCACATATTATGGTATCTAGTTTATATGTACTTGTATGTTTGGGTGAATAGTTTATACAATTTATGTGTACTCATACACTTTGCTGGACAGTTTACATATAGACCTATGTGTAGCCATATGTTGTCACTGGTAGTTTGTATGCAGTATATGTGTAGCTCTATGTTTCATGAGTAGTTTATATACACGGTGTATATACATACACACACACATATCTTTCTCTCTATATATATATTTTCATATATATATATCTCTCTCTCTATATATATATCTATATATATACACGTATATATATATATATATATATATGTGTGTGTGTTTGTGTGTTTGTGTGTATGTGTGTGTGTGTGAGTGAGTGTGTGTGTGTGTGTGGTGTGTGTGTGTGTGTGTGTGTGTGTGTGTGTGTGTGTGTGTGTGTGTGTTGGTGAGTAGTTTACATACAGTTAACACGTAACAACAGTTAACAGCAAAGCCAGCACAAGATTGAGGCAGCCGAGATGTGGTTTCTAAGAAGGATGTTGAGAGTTCCATGGACAGCAAAGAAAACAAACGAGATAGTCCTGATGGAGGCAGACACAAGTAGATCACTCATAAGGAAGATTAGGAAAAGGCAGGCAACATTCATAGGCCATTTTATGAGGAAAGGGGAATTGGAACACCTGGTCACAACGGGAAATCTGGAGGGAAGGAGAGCACCGGGTGAAGACCCAGGGAGAAGATACTAGACGGATTTGCACAGAGGCTGAAGACAGGGAGGGTGGAAGAGATGCTTGAGGCAACAAGAGACAGAGACAGATGGAAGTCCATGATCGCCAACGCCACGCGGCAAGGCACCTGATGATGATGATGATGATGATAACACGTACCCATATGTTTTGCTGGATAGTCCACATACAGTTCTATAGTGTGGCACTCCAATGACTCCTCAGGGAGCCAAAGAAGAAGAAGTATATATCAGAATATGCTTTTCGTTTATTCCATTTCTTTTTGTTGTTGATAATGGGTTGGTATATTGAAACTGCCCAACAGGACACCTTAAGTGATATGAACAGAACAGAATTACATTAATTAATTGATTGAATGTATATGTACTGAACAACTAACATCAAAGGATCCCTGATGTATGTCAATACGAGACTGGCAGTCTTTCCTTGCTCCTTTGCTTAGTTGGTTGGTTGGCTGGTTTGTCCCATAAACTTGGGAATGTAGGGAAGTGAGGTAACGATCCCAGTCTTGAAGAGCCATGGGTACCTATTCAAATCTGGATGAAATAGAGGTCAAATGCACAAGCTTATGTCAATCCATATTAAAGCTAATACTCCATTACTGCATAGTTATTTGAATCTGTGTACTATGTATTGTTATATTAGTTTTAGGAAATAACAAGGAAAGTGCTATGTTCACAGGTCTGGGTATCCTAGGTAACGTGTTGTCCTTCTGTGTCCTGTTATCCCCTGGTATGTCTGGCACCTCCACTTCTGTCTACATGGCCGCTCTCTCCGTGTTTGACACTCTCATTCAGATCGTCAACATTCTCTTCTTCGTGCGAAGATTTCCGGGTCACGAGGTGTTACGTCACGGCACGTGCGGTTTTGTCTGGTTCCTGCTTTTCTTCTCGCTCTATTGCAGCGTCATGGTTATAGTGGGAATGACACTGGAACGTTACCTGGTTATCAGGTATGAGACACAAGATGCACAGCTTGTTGTTTCATTTGTATGATTCTTCAATATCCTTTGACTTAAATCTTTTGTTTTGTTTTCAGTCTGTGTACCTTAGTTTCCTTTTCTTCACTCTCCCCACATTTTCTTCCTTTTTCAAAAGTAATGCAGTGGTAAACATAACATTTCGTCAACTCACCATTCTTTCATCTTGATAATAACTCCATTTGTGTAGCGCAAAGAGTCCATATCAAACAATGGTCATTCTACATGGCAAAATGTAAAACAAAATCGAAGGGGTGGAGGACTGCCATGTCAATGCATTAATGCGATACAAACATAGTCATATACACTGATCAGTACATTGTTTTGATGGAGCACAAACATACTTCATAAGAATATAATTCTTAAAAAATCACCAATACATTGATGAGCATAAATATAATTCATAAAAAATAACATCATAAACATAGTTCACCAGGAGAGATTTCCATGTCAATACATTAATGCATTGCAAATTGATACATCAATGCAGTATAAACATAATTCGTAATCCAAAACAAGTGCGACTGCCCGTGTTGAAGCAAATAGAAACCAGAAAAACCAGGAAAATCAGAACGCAGATTCAATACAACAGACAAGAAAGGCGCACATTTTTAGCCAACTGGCTTTTATCAATCATAAACGCAAGAAAACAAATAAATAAACACCAAATACAAAAATCAGGAGAAAGAGACCAAAACTTCCCTGCTGCTTCGTCCAGTGGGAGAAAAGCACTAAGCTGAAATCAAAATGTGTTCTTGAGTAATAGCAAGAACTGGCGATAGGGGAGGCAAATATGATGTCAGAGGGGAAGTGAGATCAATTCTGCACTTTGAAAAGTGGTCATGCCATATCAGTATTGTTTTATCCTGAAGAGGGTCCAGGGCTAAAACTATAAAGAGTAAGTGAGTGAGTGGTTGAGCAGTCGAATGAATGAGCGAGCGAGCGAGCGAGTGATGAGTGAGTGAGTGAGTGAGTGAGTGAGTCAGTCAGTCAGTCAGTCAGTCAGTCACTTGATTAGCTGATTGGTAGGTGGTTTCGGTTGGCTGGTCGGTTGGTCATTTGGTTGGTTGGTCAGCCAGTCAGTTAGTTAGTTAGATGATTGGTTGTTTGGTTGGTTGGTTAGCAAGTTAATTAGCTAGTTAGATAGACAGACAGACAGACAGACAGATAGATAGATAGATAGATAAATAGATAGATAGATAGAAAAGTTAACGAAATGAATTTCTTATTCCAACTGAAGATGAGATACAAACATGATAAAGCAATTATGTTAATATTGTATTATTCTCATTACCATCATCACAACCACCACTCCATCATCATCACCAACACCATCATCACCACCACCACCACCACCACCACCACCACACCACCACCACACCATCATCATCATCATCATCACCATCATCATCATCATCATCATCATCATCATCACCATCCATCATCATCATCATCATCACCATCATCATCACATCATCATCATCATCATCACCATCATCATCATCACCATCTCATCATCACATCCATCATCACCATCATCATCACCATCACCCTATCCATCATCATCATCATCATCATCATCATCATCATCATCATCATCATCATCATCACAGAAACAAAGACTAAACACATCAGAATAACTACTGGCCTTACGTTGTTCTTACAGATATCCACTAAAGGCCAGCAGATGGTGCACACCTAGGAGAGCAAGGATGGTGGTGGTGGGTGTGTGTGTCATCGTGTTCGGCATCAACTGTCATAACCTGATCCTAAGGAAAATGGTGTGGAATGACGTCATGAAGGTACAAGGCAATGTGGTACACTTACAGGACACAATGTTTCTTTTCTGTTTTGTCTGTTTGACTTCGTCAGTGGTTTTAGTGCGTGACTCTGTCTCTTTCTCTCTCTCATTTTTTTTACCCATTTGTTTGTTTGTTTGGTTCACTGGCTGGCTGATTGGGTGGGTGGTTGTTTGAGTACTTGTTTGTTTGTTTTTACTTTGGTTATTTTTCTTTAATCCAAACTCACAGTTTGTGCAATTTGACTGGAAGACATGATCTCTTTGTCTGTGGCAAGAAGGCCTTTGTGCCATGGCAGCTTAGAGAATTCATTTCGTTAAATTTTGTATATAACACAATTATGCATCCAGACGATGCATGCAAACTTATTATTCTGCAAGCAGATACAGAAATTGTTAAGAAGCGGCAGCAAGGAATCTCCAGCACTGCGTAACGATGCATGGCTCAAGTCAATCCATTTATGGATCTGTTCAAATTAAAACTTCTATCTTGTCCAATTTTGTCATTAACTGCACCTGTGACTGCAAGTAAAGAGACATAAATAGAAAAACGTGTGTATGTGTGTGTGCGTGTGCGTGCGTGCGTGCGTGCGTGTGTGTGTGGTGTGTGTGTGTGGTGTGTGTGTGTGTGTTGTGTGTGTGTGTGTGTGTGTGTTGTTGGCTAATGCGAAAAGGAGATTAACAACACACAAAACAAAATATGAACATGAAGGAAAATCTAACAACAACATTTAATGCTTCTGCTAATCAGATTCTATATGTGAGACATTACATCAGCTGAAGAAAATTAGTATGACACCTTTTTCTGAGGAATTTGCAATAGTTGAAACAGAAATTATTTATAGTGAGTCGTAGTTCGTTATCAAGTTCCATGGTGTATTTATACGTTTAAAACACATTATCAAGTTTCACGGTGTGTTAATACGTTTAAAACACCATACCAAATCCTAATTTTCCAAGGCTAACCAGTTGTCATTTCTGATCAAAGGATTTGAACCATGCCAAGGATAGAACGTATTTCAGTATTTCTTTTAGCTGCAGATATCCTTCTCAAGCTTTAGACTACCTTGCTGAGGGAAAAGAATACTGTAAACAACATGGTAACATAACAAGCATATCAGTGTCTATCCAAAACGTTATCGTTATATTGCTACTACCAACGAAACACCGACCTCTTCTTCTTCTTCTAAAGGCTGTAGGACAATGTCACATAGCAAATAGGACTCTAAGAATATCTGACCAATCTACCCACCATCTCGGCTTCATCACACATCAAGAAGAACTTATGAGCAAGTGACAACACAATATGGATAACACAGTTATTAGAGCTGAACTTAACTCACTCAATTACAAAACTTGCCACACGTGACACGTAACCCACGCTTAACGAACAAAAACATAGACAACCTACAAACTGCGACATATTTCTGCACACCCTCGAATCCCTTAGTATAAACTGCTCACGTGCCACCAGACAGATTTTTCAAATATTTTCTTGCTTTTCAGCCATGGTTTGAATGTGAAGGGAACAAGTTTCTTATTGAAAACTACTTATGTGCATTTGTGATAAATGCCAGCTCAAAGAGGTTTGTCCAGGTCCAAAGATTTTGTCAGATATTTGCTGACAGATTTTGGTGGAGTGCATATTGAATTGTCCAACTCCAGTGAATCCTCCTGATGAAACTACTTACTTATTCTGTAAACTCTTTCATTCTTTCAATTATACGTTCTTTTTCTTCCTTTCTCTCTGTCTGTCTGCTGTCTGTTCTGTTGTCTGTCTCTCTCTTCTCTCTCTCTCTCTTTCTCTCTCTCTCTCTTTCTCCCTCTCTCTGTCTCTTCTCTCTCTCTCTCTCTCTCTCTCTTTCTCTATCCTCTCTTACCCATACTTTCTCTGTGTCCACTCCTTACTTGTATTTGCTGATGATCAGTAATTGTTGCAGGTAGAGGCTTGTGGAACTGATGGACCTGCAAACGAGTTTTTCATGTACAAGATCTGGCCATGGATAGATGGATCTCTGCATTGCTACATCCCTGTGCTGACGCTGTCCGTGTTGAACGTGCTCATTGTCCGGCAAATGAGGTCAGCACAGAAGTTCAGGGGAACCAGTGGAGCTACGGATCAACAGGTATCAAACATAATACATGATGCTGTGAACAGATTCATTCGTTAATTGTTGCTGATGCCTGATTTATTTTTGTTCTTTTTTGTCTTTGTTTATATGTTGGTAAAAATCCTGTAGTCCACACATCTTAAAGAGTATTACCCTCCAGCTGCTTATTTCGACACTTCAACATATTGGACTGGAGCGTGCATCTAGTCTTGCCTTAGAACTGCATAGAATGAGGTAGTCGCATGTTTGCACAGATAAATTATATTGTTGTTCACCACTGCAGCATAGTTTGGTCTTGTTATTTCTGAATGGGAATAAAGCAGTAGAATCTGTTTATGCTTAGAGTGCAACCTGTGTATTATGGTCACATTTACTGACAATCATGCAATCACTGTGTACATGGTAAACTTAACCACCATTCCCTAACATCAGATGAAATATTTCACTTTTAAAGTTGATTTCAACTGAAAGTATTGATTCTTCTTCCACTGTCAGCTACAAAACATATAATTAGAGAATGACTCTGCATATCAGCAACTTCTTGACTTGCACACACAGCCAGTGCAACAACACCCCAATAACAGCACATATAGAAAAAAATAAAAACAACTTTATAATTCATCGTTTCTGAATTTAGCATTGTGAATACTAATTATTAGTATTCTGTTCCAGTTTCAGTTTCTCAAGGTAAGGCTCCATCTCAGAATAAATTTCAAAACTCTGGTATTTTCAAATGCTTATTTTGAAACTGATCTCGACTGAGAACATCTATATAAATCCCTAAACTTCCACAACGTACCACAGACAGCATGTGCCACGTGAATGGCTAAGTTGACTTCTGTCCATCACCTCACTAATTCAGCAATCATTATTGTGTACAAATTAAACTTCCTGAATTTCGTCGTTCATTCATGTTACATTAAAAGAAGTTTAATCCCATGGTATAATCTAAAATATGAGGTTTTGATATCTGTCTGTGAAATGTCTGTAAACAAATTTAATCCCACGCTAGAATTTCAAATCATGAGGTTTTCATATATGTGGAATGTCTGTCTGTGAGGATACAGTGTTGTGACTCAGGCAGGTACTTAAACTTGTTTGAAATCATACACCCTGTTTTGCACAGACAGACAGACAGAGAGAGAGAGAGAGAGAGAGAGAGGCGGTCATGGTGATGGTAAACTTAAGATGCCTCCTTATGATGTCATGACAGGTTGACGTCAGTCGTCAGGTCACCATGATGTTACTGTTTGTGACGTGCACCTTTCTGTTACTTGTGAGTCCCATTGCCGTCATACTGGTGGTAGAGAGATATGTGTGGGTTCGAACAACTCTTCATGAACAAGCTGTTTTCCACCTGATCCGTGTTATAATCAACAACCTGTCCTTTACTAATCACGCCATCAACTTTTGTCTGTATTGTCTCAGGTAAGCAGCCATGATCTTTCTCACCAAAATCAAGGAACTGAAAAAAATAACTTTCTCTCTCTCTCTCTTTCTCTTCCATGCGCGCGAGCGCGTTCTGTGTGTGTGCGCGTGTGAGTGTGTGTGTGGGGGGAAGGGCAACTGGGTATTGCCCTACGTAACATGTCAAAACGTCCTCTTGTGGTAGAGAATTACAATAAATTGAGATGGAGCATTGATATGATGCTGGTATCCAGGTAATAAACCATGCCATCCACACAGTTGGCGTTTATGGCGGCCTGTAGCTGTTTCTTGCTCGTATTTCAGGTGTTCATATTGAAAGGAGTGACAGAAAATATGGCCATGTGAGTCACCATGCAGTGACCAACAGGCTGAATGAATGGTGCAATCCTTGGACATCTCTTCACCCTAGTATTCTATGTTTGTCTGATTTTTGTTTGTTTGGTTGGTTGGTTGGCTAGTTGGTTGGTTATTAGGGTGATTGGTTCTTTGGGTGGTTGGTTGTTGGGTGGTTGATTGGTTGGTTGGGTGGTTGGTTGGTTGGTTGGTTGGTTGGTTGATTTTGAGGGGGGGGGGGGGGGTCTCCTGAGATGAGGAAATGTGCAACGCAATTCTGACCTGCACCTGGCAAACCTGATTGAATGAGGCAGACTTGACTGACCAGTCTGACGTGAAGAATCAGTACTGACAGTATAAACAGAGCTGTGGACAGTGGCCACTCCTTCTCCTCTGCCACCTACTCTGACTGACATCACAGTTATTCTGCAGGTTTAGAAAAGGATATTCAATAATAAATCATACGTTTACTATACTATCTCTTGTACGGAAGCATTTTTTTTGCAACAATCGCAAACTTTATGTAGCCTTCACAGATATTCAGAAAGCGTTTGATTCTATTTAACAGCAATTTACTTTTAGCTTATTTTGTTGAAAAAATTATATAAAAGAAAAATTCAGTAAATGTGTCTAAAACAAGTACATTATTCTTTAATCTAAAGTAAGATGTGGAGATAAAGTGACTGATGATATCAGTTTTTCACCAGGAGTGAAACAGGGAGATGGATGCCGCCTGACGCTGTTTACCCTGTTTATAAACGAAATAACGATAAAAGCTCTGAACAACGAAAAGCAGTGTTGTTGTTTGGCATATTTGGACAACAGGTCAGAGACGCATCCGTGAAGTTTATGGCATGAGTCTTTCCAGTTGATACCACAGCACACTCAACTTGACGTATGCCCTGGCTGTAGCTGAGGATTCTCACTGATTAGGATTTGAATTCATCTTGAAACAAACTGGTAGGCGTCACACGTCTTTACCTGCACGCATTTAAGTTTATATCACTAACTCACTGATTCCATTATTCTCTTTCCAGTGGACAGAGATTTCGACAAGAATTTGTAAGACTATTTCTGCCATGCCTGGCGTCAACACGGTCTACAGGTAAAGGGAAGCAACCAGTTCAATCATTGTATAGTGTGAAGCCTCCATCCATTGTCAGTGTCTCCAAAAGTAGCACCATAGCGGAGTCAAGTGAGCTTCCACATAAATGACTTTTGAAATTTTTTTTAATATGCCACTGTGAAACATTTCATAACAAAACACTGGTTTTGCTTGCATACTTACCGCAAATAAATTGTATGTAGCCATCACAAAAATGATATCATTGTTCTTTTCGTCCTTGTCTCACGCATCTTTATTCATGAAGATTGTCTATGTCTGTCTGTGTCTATGTCTGTCTGTCTGTATGCATGTCTGTCTGTCTATCTGCCTGTCTATCTGTTTCTATGGTTTACATAGAATAATAACGGCATAGTTTTGCAGAACGTTGCATTACATAACAAATCAGAAGAATGTGAGAGTGTAAGACAATTTCAATTTTGGAATGATACAATTCAGATATTCATGCATTTGTGTTGGCCGGCAGGATGACTGGCTCATTTCACAGAACTAAAGATCACACATTTCATCTAATAATTATATTGTATTTGTTTATCATAACAGGTTTCTGTTATAAAACAAAAAAATTGTAATATCTGCGACCGATTTGGAAATTAACAGAATGGAATGATATCAGTATTAATTTTGATAAATTCTGCCGTCACATGGCTCGATTTTATTCGATTTCTGATTCATAGTATATGCTGAAAATGTTTCCATACTTACTTTCAGTTATACAGTATAATTGTGAATACGTCGTCAACTCAAGTTGATGGCCAGCCACAATCTACTATCACTACTGATATAATTCTCCATGGATTGAAGCAAAGAACTGTTCAACAATTCACTTACCTGAGATTTGTCATGAGCAATGAGGACCCCTAACCTCCCCTCAAGGACAGCAAAGACAACATCAACACTGTCCAGGCTGTAACCTGTATAGAAGGACAAGAACCTCTCTTTGAAAAACAAGATCAGGCTCTTGCATGCACTGGTATATTCCATCTTCCTGTATATGTACAAGACATGGACCCTCATGGCAAATCTGAAAAGACGAACCCAGCTCATTGAAATGAGTTGTTATCTCAAGATACTAAACACTGGATACATTGATCATATTACCATTGAACAAGTGAGCCACACCGTACAAAGATCAACTGAAATCAGTTTAGGGAAGAAAACTATATTGGTATGGCTGTGTAAAGAGATTCAATCGCCTAAATTATTACATACATACAGAGAGAGAGAGAGAGAGAGAGAGAGAGAGAGAGAGAGAGAGAGAGAGAGAGAGAGAGAGAGACGCTTGACGCTTGACGCGCTAAGCACGCCTTTTATTGACAAAAGCTTTTTACAGCTATGTTGCCAAGGGGTATTCACCCTCATACATTGGCGTTGTTGAGTAAGTCTCATTGAAAAAACAATAACAGAATGGAGAAAAATGATTCTATTTATGTACAAAAACAAAAAGACAATCAATGAAATAATTCTAAGACACTTTACCTTAGTGTCACACACAAAATGTGATTGAAATAAAGCAAATAAACAGTCAAATATTTTGACCATCCAACATTTCCCTTTTATTCCAAGGTGTTCTTTTCACACAGATAGCTTTTCATTCCTGATCTTAATTGCATCGGCTATGTATTTTGCTAAGCATGTGAGTATTTGTTCATTTTCAGATGATAGTACTGTTTTGAGATCCCTGCTTACTACACAATGGGATGCAAATAACTTGGAGTTTTCTCTTAATGAATTTAGAGCTGTACAATAAAAAATAAAATGAGTTTCGTCTTCTGTGGTCAGCTGGCACAGTTTGCATAAGTCATTATTTTCTTCATTACTAATAAACCATTTCTTATTTACTCCTAATCCCAGCGTTTTACATCGAAAGCGCGCAAGCAGAGATCTGTGCCATCTATTTTGTATTACTGTTACATATTTTTCCGGTTGAAAAATGTTTTTGAAGGAAAAATACCAATTGTATTTCGTGCCTTCTTCAATATCTGAATGCCAGTTTTGTTTATAAGAGTTTATAAGACAATCTTTGAATTCTGAAATGAAAGCAGTATCACTCCCTACGTCTTGTGCTAGCCAAACAATACCAAATCCGTTCTGCATAAGAACATTTTTAACATTATCGACCCAATTTCTTTTACCTCTTTCGTGTTGCTGTAGTAACATTTCATATGCCTGTTTACATAATCGTGATGGCGGAAGTTTGAGTATTTTTAAACAGAGAGAGAGAGAGAGAGAGAGAGAGAGAGAGAGAGAGAGAGAGAGAGAGAGAGAGAGAATACACATGAACACAAGGGAACACAGATTGACTGCAGTTTAGTTAGATCAACAGGAATTCATCCATATGCGCTCGATCCATGTCGTCACTTTGGGTTGAAACCCACGCATCTAGATCAAGACCAAATCATCTCTGTGACGAATGTCTTAACCACTTAACTACTGAGCGCCTGTTGCATAGAGGGGGACTCTTTTCAGCTTTTTGTTCTTGCTGTTAGGACTATTAGTCCTCTCCTTCTCAGAAATCGAGAGCTGTTTTATAAAGTCACAAGGAAATGTATCTACTAACCCCTTTGCTCCAACCTCTATGGTGAGGACTTTGTCTTGGATGCTGGGTTTCCTCAAATCATTGGCTAGACCAGCATATTCAGTCTTGTAGAAAGGCAACCTCCATTTTAGCTTCATATGGCACGATGTGTTCGATCAGACTTATTTGTTTTGAAGAATGGAAGTGGAGTACTATATCTGGTTACTCATTTGTTTTGAAGAATGGA
>CM060311.1:7465446-7492946 GCA_030674185.1 Monoplex corrugatus | reverse complement strand
GGCTTGGCTTGACTTTACGCAGGCATCTGCTGTCAAACGTAACCAGTTTCTTCTTCTGCAAGGTCTTAAGATGCCAGGTTTGGCAACTGTGAAGCAAATGCTCATATCACGTTGGAATTGGAAAACCTCAATTTAATTTTCAGAGGAAATGTTTTACTGCGCCACACTTTGCTCAGTAGGCTGCATGTTGCTGTTGACTTGCTAATCCTGCATTTCAGTTCGTGGTCAGGGTCACAAATATTGCGAATGGAAACGTCGTGTCTCGCAAATTTCTTAACTTTTCTAGTCAAGACAGTTATTGGCACCTGATGTGCCCCACTCAACATGTCCTTGGTCTTTTTAGCACTGATGTTAAGGTCAATCTCTCCTGCATATTGCTGATGCCAGCCAAAAGCAATTAAAGATATTGATTTTACTTGTCATAGCAGCTATGTCGTTAGCAGAATCCTCAGCAGAAAGACTCTTTTCTTCACTGCAGTGGATTCTGTCTCTTGAATTGCTTGCTTCAGCTCCCAATCAATGGCAACTGCAAAGAGGAGAGAGGGCAGAATACACCATTGTCTGACGCCAGTGAGGACTGCAAGCCAGTCTCTCGTGCTGATGAGACACTTGCAGTTGTTATATATTTGCGCTATGGCTGATACAAGTCCTCTGCATTTAAGGATCTGCCAAATCGATGGTCAGTGGACACTAGCGAAGGTTGTGGGAAAGTCTATATGAACCTGATAGCGAGCGGATTTTGTTGTTCTCCACACCTCTCAGTGGTATGCCTTAGGCTAAAGATCCACTCCATGCATCATCGTAGCATTGCGAAAGATTAGTGTCTTAGAAGATTGGCAGGAAAATCATTGTCTAGCCATCCTAATAATCTCTCTTTTCTAAACAAAACAAAATAACAAACATACAGGTGACCTTATTTTTTTCACTGTGACAGTAAAAACTCTTCAGATGCAATACAATTTGGTTGGAGACGAGGATAGCAGAAGACTGTCACAACGGCAAAATTAAAATTGAAATGACAGAAATTCATGAAAACATACTGCTCACACACCTTCCTCAAAAGCAGCAGATTTCAGGCACTTTTTTGTCTGTATGACCGTGACTTTGATATCTTACTCTCTATAATTATACTGTTATGACTAAACAACCAGTCTACATCTTCCACCAAAATCAAGGAACTGAACAAATGTTCTCTGTCTGTCTGTCTGTCTCTCTCTCTTTCTCTCTTTCTCTGACACACACACGCACACACAGATCCTCTTTGCCATTTTCAAAATAATCTCCTTCTAAAAGGAAAGAAGAATGTTAAAAAAACAATCAAAACAAAAAAAAAACAAACAAACAAACAAACAAACAAAACAAACAAACAAACGAACAAACAAAAGCAAGACAATCAAGCCTTTATATTTCAAGCGCACATTATCATGTTTTGTCTGATTGGCCAACTCCCACATGAGCAATCTCATCTTTACTTCGTGCTACGGGTTTTCTCTTGGATGAGACTCACAACACCTGTCAGCTGCATCAGTCTGCAACTCCTGAATCCTCAAAAACACGTTCATTTAAGGAACATGGACTGGTCTTTAAAAACATTCTGCAATAATTGGTATTCTAGTAGCAAAATACGAAAATAACCAAACGTATGACTAAATGGCGAATCATTGCCATCTGTCAAAGTAATAAGACAGCCTGGGTGGATATGACTGAAAAGATTCTCCACCTGCCAGATTGACAGCACAGAAATGGTCCCTGAGACTTCTCACTACACAAAAATTACTGGAAATTTGCTTTTTGTGTCGTTATAAGTCATGACTCGCACCACTGAGTGTTACTCGGACATTAAGAACTGGATGACGTTCAACAAACTTCAGCTTAATGACGACAAGACAGAAGCTATCCTCATTGGCACCCGTCAGAAACTTTCTCAGCTGCCTCCTCTTTCTCTCCCATTATGTAACACATCAGTCCCAATTTCTGATTCAGCTAAAAACCTTGGTGTCTGCATTGACTCTACCCTCTCCATGAACAACTTTGTTTCTCAAACTGCCAGATCTTGCTACTATCATCTCCATCGTATAAGGCTGATCAGGAAGTATCTCTCTGTCGAAACAACTGCAAAACTCGTTCTCTCCTTCATAATGTCTCGCATTGACTATTGCAATTCACTCCTGTCTGGTCTTCCTGCCTCCACCATTCACATCCTACAGCGCATTCAAAACAATGCTGTACGCCTTGTACTCAAAAAGAAAAAAGCTGACCACATATCTCCTCTCCTGGCACAACTTCACTGGCTCCCTGTATCAAAGCGCATACAGTACAAACTAGACACCATGTGCTACAAAAGCCTCAATAATGCTGGCCCCGATTACCTGTCAAGCCTACTTGAGATCTATGTTCCCTCACGTACCCTCCGCTCTGCCTCCGATCCTCTGACTTTTCGCTTTCCACGCACTAAGCTCAATACCTATGGTCCACGAGCCTTCTCTGTTTCTGGTCCACTCTCCTGGAACAAACTTCCTCTCTCAGTCTGTCAGCAACCTACTTTTGTCTCCTTCAAGTCCGCTCTCAAAACTCACCTTTTCTCCTCCGCATAAAATCCTAACCTCACTCAACCCCCTCCCCCCCCCCCCTCTGCAGCCTGTCTCCGCTCGGAGGGGAATCACATGGTTATAATATATAATTGTATATGCTATGCTCTCTATAATTTTCCATTGCTTTTATTCTTGCTTTTATTGCTTTTTCTTTTCCCCATTTATAGCCATGCGTGTGTGTGTGTGTGTGTGTGTGTGTGTGTGTGTGTGTGCGTGTGTGTGTGTGTGTGTGCGTGCGTGCGTGTGCGTGCGTGCGTGCGTGCGTGCGTGCGTGTGTGTCTGCTTCAGCGCTTAGATTTGATTTTATCAAGATTTTGCGCTATATAAATATTGTAATTATTATTAATTATTATTATTATTATGGTATCTGTAGTGCACGCAGAATGACACAATGACAGTGGAACACATTGCAGAAACACTGAGGAATTTAAAGCCAAGCTAACCTCTTCTAATTTCACAGTTTTGCCCAGGTATCAAATCCAAAACTAAAGATATAATGTCATCTCTTTCTTTACAGAACATAGGTAATAGTTTGCTTAAAATGAGTCACAGACATTAGGTCAGGATGGATCATTATTTGGTTGTCTTAAACGTTCATTTCATCTGATGATGATAATGATGATGATGATGACCAACGATGATGATGATGATAATGATGATGAGAATGATGAACTAAAAATAATGATCATCGTCACCTCATTATTGTCATTATTATTATTATTATTATTATTATTATCATTATTATTATTATCATTATTATTATTATTAGCAGTAGTAGTAGTAGTAGTAGTTGTTGTTGTAGTAGTAGTTGTTGATGTTGTTGAAGTAGTAGTAGTAGATGTTGAAGTAGTAGTACTAGTCCCTTCATGCAAAATAGCAGCAAATGGTGCAACACTGAGACAGGTTGATAAGTTCAAATATCTGGGAACGATCATCTCACCAGATGGCAGATGCACATCAAAAATAGCTGGCAGAATCGGCCACACTAAAAGATGAAAAGCGTTCTTACCAACAAATGCCTATCACTTAACATCAGGAAGAGAGTTCTTGAGTGTTATATAGAACTGCTACAGTTGTACGGTTGTGTGGCGTGGACAGTCAACACACAAACCCAGAGCAAGACTCAGGCAACTGATATGTGGTTTCTAAGAAGAGTGTTGAGAGTTCCATAGACAGCAAAGAAAACAGACGAGACAGTCTTGGAGGAGGCAGGCACAAGAATAACATTAATGAAGAAGATTAGGAAAAGAAAAGCAACATTTATAGGACATTTTATGAGGCAAGAGAAATCGCAGCATCTAGTCACAACAAGAAAGCTGGAGGCAAAGAGAGCACCAGGTACACCCAGGGAGAAAATATTGGATGGATTTGCAGAGTGGCTGATGACAGAGAGAGTGGGAGATGTGCTTGCAGTAACAGGGGATAGATTTGTATGGAGGACCATGATCGCCAACGCCATGCAGCAGGCACATAGTGACATATTGACACTACTACTACTAGTAGTAATAGTACTACTACTACTACTACTATTATTATTATTATTATTATTATCATTATTATCATTACTATATTCTCACAAGTTACAGGTGCTAGGATAGTCATTCCTCTTCTACCGTAAAATGACGTCAGAAATAAACATGACGTCAGAGATGACAACATCACCAGTCCCACTGATGTCCACTGACAATGATATGCATGTACCAGACGTCTACCTGTCTACAGACAATCGTCTTTCTCAGTTTGTAGAATTCCAGGTGGCTGTGTGGTTGGATTACATCTATATACCAATATGTGCTGGTGAGTAGATTATTCAGTGTATGTGTTCCAACATGTGCTGGTGAGTAGTTTCTGCACACTTATCCTGTGTGTGCTGTGAGTAGTTTATGTACAGTTTATGTGTTCCATTTTGTGTGGTGAGTAGTTGATATACAATGTACGTATTCCAATATGTGCTGGTGAGTATGTTATGTACAATTTATGTATTCCGATGTGTGCTCTTGATAGTTTATATACAGCTTATGTGTATCCACATATTACGGTGTGCAGTTTATATATATAGCTTATGTGTACCTGTATGTTTGGGTGAATAGTTTATACACTTTATGTGTGCTTACATATTTTAGTAAATAGTTGATACATTGCATATGTGTGGCCATATGTTTTCATGAGTAGTTTATATACAGTTTATAAACACACACAAACACACACACACACACACACACACACACACATATATATATATATATATGTGTGTGTGTGTGTGTGTGTGTGTGTGTGTGTGTGTGTGTGTGTGTGTGTGTGTGTGTGTGTGTGTGTGTGTATACACACACATATATACATATGTATATATGTATGTATATCATCATCATCATCAGATGCCCTGCCGCATGGCGTTGGCGACCATGGACTTCCAACCATCTCTATCTCTCGTTGCCCCCAGCACCCCCACCCTCCTCATCGCCAGCCACTCTGCAAGTCCGTCCAGCATTCTCTCCCTGGGTCTAGCTGGTGCTCTCTTTCCCTCCAGCTTTCCCGTTGTGACCAGGTGCTCCAAATCCCCCTTCCTCATAAAATGGCCTATAAATGTTGCTGGTCTTTTCCTAATCTTCCTTATGAGTGATCTACTTGTGTTTGCCTCCATCAAGACTGTCTCGTTTGTTTTCTTTGCTGTCCATGGAACTCTCAACATTCTTCTGAGAAACCACATCTCGGCTGCCTCGATCCGGCTCTGGCTTTGCTTGCTGACTGTCCACACCTCGCATCCGTACAACAGTATTGGTTCTATATAACATTCAAGGACTCTCTTTCTGGTGTTAATTGATAGGCATTTGTTGGTAAGAATGCTTGTCATCTTCTTGAATGCTGTTTTGGCTTCGCCGATTTTGCCAGCCACTTCCGATGTGCATCTGCCGTCTGATGAAATGACCATTCCCAGGTATTTGAACTTATTAACCTGTGTCAAGGTTGTGCCATTTGCTGTTATTTTGAATGAGGGGATTTCATGTTCTTTACTGATCACCATGACTTCAGTCTTCCTGCTGTTTAGTTCCAACCCCTTACCTTTGCTTTCTGTTTCTAGTATATTCACAAGGTTTTGTCGGTCCCTTTCATTTTCTGCAATTAGCACGGTGTCATCTGCGTACCGAATGTTGTTTATCATTTTCCCTCCAACCTTTAATCCAAGGTCTTCTTCTAGGTTTCTCATGATGTTTTCGCTATATAGTGAAAATAGATCTGGTGAGAAAACACAACCCTGTCTGACTCCTCTTTTGATGTTTTGAAAAGAGCTTATATTGTTTTCTATTCTCATTGCAGCTGTTTGTTCCCAGTACATATTCCTGATTATTCATAGATCTTTTCCATCGATATTGAGTCTCTCCAGTTGGTTGATCAATTCATCATGTCGTACCCGATCGAAAGCCTTGGTATAGTCAACAAAGCATAAATACAAATCCTTATTCATCTCAATTGACCTCTATGATAGTTCTTAGGATGTATATGGCATTAATATTTCCTTTTCCCTCCACAAGTCCACACTGTTCTTCTGCTATTTCTCTTTTGATTCTGTTCCTTGTCCTCATCATGATTATTCTTAACAGGATTTTTGTTACATGACTCATCAAACTGATTGTGCGATGGAGTTCGCATTCTATAGCCCCTGTCTTCTTTGGAAGTGCAATGAAAATTGATTTTGACATATCTTTGGGGATTTTTCCAGTGTCATAAATTTCATTTAGGAGGACTGTTATTTTTTCTATGACAAATTCCTCCAGGGCTTCAATCATCTCTGTAGTAATGTTGTCTGGTCCTGGGGCTTTTCCTGGTTTTATCTTTTTCAGTGCTGCTCTAACTTCATCTTTCATTATGAGTGGTCCTTCAAAGTTCTTTTTTATAATGTGTTCTTCGTTTCTGTCATCCTCAAAAAGATCTTTAATGTACTCTCCCCATCTGTCTAAATTTTTGTCTTTTTCCATGATAAGCGTGCCATCTTTCGATTTTAAGCAACCAGTTGATGTGCATGTATTTTTCCTGTGGACACTTTCTTCAATTCGTCTGTGCATACCCTAAGGATCCATTTTGTGTCGTTCTTCTATCTCTTTGCATTTTGTGTTCAGTCAAGTTTCCTTAGCTTCATTGCACCTATGCCTGATTTCTTTGTTTATCTTCCTGTATATCTCCTCGTTTCTCTTTGCCTTCCTCCTTTCCCCCATCAAGCCCAAAATTTCATTAGTCATCCAGCTTTTTTTTGCTTTTCTATTTGCCCTAGGGATTTCTACTCAAGCTTCATTTATAGAACTTCTCAACTTTGTCCATTGTTCCTCACTGTCACCAACGTCTTCCAGAGCACTGAATTTGTTTTGAACATGTACATTACATTTTTGACGTATCATTTCATCTGAAGACTCCAAGGTTTAATTTGATGTTGCTTTTGGTCTGTTTCCTTTTCCTCAATTTCAGCCTAAACCTTCCCACTACCGGGTTGTGGTCACTGTTGCAGTCTGCGCCTGGTAGTGTTTTTCCTGACAGTAAAGAATTTCTAAATCTTTTGTTGATCAGGATGTAGTCAATTTGATTTTTGGTATTATGTATGTATATATAGCTTTCTATAGATACATATATATATATATATAGACATATACAAATTCATATATAGATACATATATAGATACATATGTGTGATATATATATATGTGGGTGTGTGTGTGTGCGTGTGCATGTGTGTGTGTGTGCGTGTGTGTGTGTGTGTGTGTGTGTGTGTGTGTGTGTGTGTGTGTGTGTGTGTGTGTGTGTGTGTGTGTGTGTGTGCATGTGTGTGTGTGCATTTGTGCGTGTGTGTGTTGTGTTTTGGTGAGTAGTTTAATTACAGTTAACATGTATCCATATGTTTTGGTGGGTAGTCTACATACAGTTTATGTGTACCTGTATGTTCTGGAGAGTTGGGGGAATCTAGTGAACAGTTCTTTAGTCCGGCACTCCAACTACTTTTCAGGGAGTCAAAGAAGAACAAGAAGAAGTGTATATCAGAATATACTTTTTGTTTATTCCATTTCTTTTTTGTTGTTGATAATGGGTTAGTATATTCAAAGTGCCCAATAGGACACCTTAAGTTATATAAACTGAACTGAATTGCGTTAATTGAATTTATTTGCACTGTATAATCAACATCAAAGGATCCAAGATGTATGTCGATACGAGATTGGCAGTCTTCTCTTGCTCTTTTGCCTAGTTTGTTGGATGGCTGGTTTGTCCTGCAAACTTCAGAGTGTAAGGAAGTGAGGTAACACTCCCAGTCTAGATGAGCTACAGGTAGCCTACCTATTCAAATCTGGATAAAATAGAGGTCAAACACACAAGCTTATGTCAATCCAGATTAAAGCTACTATTCCATTATTGCATAGTTATTTGTATCTGTTTACTATGTATTGTTATATCACTTTTAAGTAATAACAAGGAAAGTGCTATATTCACAGGTCTGGGTATCCTAGGTAACGTGTTGTCCTTCTGTGTCCTGTTATCCCCTGGTATGTCTGGCACCTCCACTTCTGTCTACATGGCCGCCCTCTCCGTGTTTGACACTCTCATTCAGATCGTTAACATCCTCTTCCTCGTGCGAAGGTTTCCGGGTCACGAGGTGTTACGTCAAGGCACGTGCGGTTTTGTCTGGTTCCTGCTTTTCTTCTCCCTCTATTGCAGCGTCATGGTTATAGTGGGAATGACACTGGAACGTTACCTGGTTATCAGGTATGAGACACAAGATGTACAGCTTGTTGTTTCATTTGTATGATTCTTCAGTATTCTTTGATTTCCTTTTCTTTCAGTTTCTATACTTCTGTTTATTTCCTTTTCTTTTGTACTTTTCCTACACTTTCCTCCTATTTTAAGAGTAACGTGGTGGTGAACATAAATGTTAGTCAACTCGCCATTCTTTCATTTTGATAATAATAACTCCATTTGTTTCGTGCAAAGAGTCCAAACGAAAGAATGCTCGTTCCACATAACAAAAATGTAAAAAAAAGTCGAGGGGTTGGACTGCCATGTCAATGCATTAATGCAGTACAAACATTGTCATATACACTGATCAGTACATTGCTTTAATGCAGCATTAACTTACTTCATAAAAAAAATTCTTAAAAAATCACCAATACTTCAATGAACATAAATAAAAATCATAAAAAATCATAAACATAGTTCACCAGGAGAGATTTCCATGTCAATACATTAATGCGCTGCAAACATAGTGAAATACACTCACAAATTGATACATCAATGCAGAACAAACATAATTCATAATCCAAAACAAGTGCGACTGCCGCATTCAAGCAAGCAGGAACCAGAAAAACCAGGAAAATCAGAACGTGTATTTAATACAACTAGACGAGACAGACACAATTTTCAGCCAACTGGCCTTTGTCAGGCGTAATCGCAAGGTCACAAATGAACAAACACCAAATACAAAAATTTAGGAGAAAAAGACCAAAACTTCCTGCTGCTTCGTCCTGCGGGAGAAAGGACTGAAATGAAATCAAAATATGTTCTTGAGTAATGATAATAGCTGGAGATAGGGGAGGCAAATATGATGTCAGAGGAGAAGTGAGATGACTTCTGCAATTTGAAACGTGGTCATGCCATATCAGTATTGTTTTATCCTGGAGAGGGGTCCAGGGCTAAAACTGTAAAGAGTAAGTGAGTGAGTGGTCGAGCGGTCGAGTGAGTGAGCAAGTAGTCAGTCAGTCAGTCAGTTCAGTTGATTAGTTGATTGGTTGGTCAGTTGGTTAGTTGGTCAGTTGCTTGATCGCCAGTCAATTGTCAGTTAATCAAATAGTTGGGTTGACTGGTTGGTTAGTAAGTTAGTCAAATGGATAGATAAATAGACAGATAGATAGATAGATAGTTTGATAGACAGACAGACAGATAGTAGATAGATAGATATAGATAATACATAGATACATAGATAAGTTAACAAATTGGATTTTTTTTATTCTAACTGAAGATGAGGCACAAACATATAAAGCAATAATGTTAATATTATATTATTCTCATTGCCATCATCACAACCACTATCTCCATCACCATCACCACCACCACCACCACCACACCATCATCATCATCATCATCATCATCGATCATTGTCATCGTCATCATCGTCATCATCATCATTTTCATCAATTTTCATCCAGAAAGACAAACACATGAGAATAACTTCTGGCCTTACGTTGTTACTTACAGATATCCACTAAAGGCCAGCAGATGGTGCACACCTAGGAGAGCAAGGATGGTAGTGTGGGTGTGTGTGTCATCGTGTTCGGCATCAACTGTCAAACCTGATCCTAAGAAAGATGGTGTGGAATGACGTCATGAAGGTACAAGGAATGTGGTACACTTACAGGACACAAGTTTTTTTTCTGTTTGTCTGTTTGGCTTCATCAGTGACGTAGTCGTGACTCTCTCGATTTTCTCTTTGATCTTCTCTGGGGTCAATTTTTTCCCATTTGTTGTTGTTGGTACTCTCTGTTTGTTGTTTCTTTCTGTGTTCTGTTTTCTCATTTGTCTAACTTTCTTTATCCAATCTGTGCGTGTGTATGTATGTAATAATTTTGGCCATTGAATCTCATTACACAGCCATACCAACATAGTTTTCTTCTCTTAACTGATTTCAGTTGATCTTTGTATGGTTCATTGTGCTGCCTGATGGTGTGGCTCACTTGTTCAATGGTAATATGATCAATGTATCCAGTGTTTAGTATCTTGAGATAACAACTCATTTCAATGAGCTGGGTTCCCTTGTGTGCATGTGTATTCTCTCTCTCTCTCTCTCTCTCTCTCTCTCTCTCTCTCTCTCTCTGTAGGGGGGTCTCTCATTTTTACCATTCGTTTGTTTATTTGGTTCACTGGCTGGGTGGTTGGGTGGGTGGTTGTTTGCTCATTTTGTTTGTTTGTTTGTGTGTTTGTTTTTACTTTGGTTATTTTTCTTTAATCCAACTCAAGTTTGTGCAATTTGACTGGAAGACATGATCTCTTTGTCTGTGGCAACAAGGCATTGTGCCATGCAGCTTGGTGAATTCATTTATTAATTTTTGTATACAACAAAATTATGCATCCAGACAATGCATGCAAACTTTATTCTGCAAGCAGATAAAGAAATCATTAAGAAGAAGCAGCAAGGAATCTCCAGCACTGCGTAAGATGTCATGGCTCAAATCAATCCATTGATAGATCTGTTCGAATTAAAACTTCCATCTTGTCCAATTTTGCATTTACTGCACTTAAATGTGTGTATGTGTGTGTTCGTTCGTTCTTTGGTTTCAACGTCCACTATGAGTGATATTAGACAGGGGAAGAGAAAATAGAGGATGAGAGATGGGCGGGTTGGATTTGGGGCAGAGGGGAGACGAGTAAGAGACATAAGTATGTGGGAAAAAGAAAAATAGTACAAGAACTTAACACTAGCAATTAACATTAACAACGTGAAGGGAAAATTTAACCTAAAGTACAAACTTCATAAACTTAAAGTAATGCATTAACAGGACTGTGAACCAATGATTCTGAAATTTTAAGTGACAAATTTGATCAGAGGTTACTTCTTAAAAATTAGTTTGAGAATAGTTTTCTTGTTTAAACATTTTTAGTAAAACAGAACGCAGCATTTTGCAGTGAAACAGACAGTGAAACAGTGTGAATTGTTCACCACAAATACACTTGACATTTTTACAATATTTTGTTTTCAATGCGTTTAGCTGAATACGAAATGAACAGCAACAAATGATCTGAAAGATATATGGAAGAATACTGCAATTTTTTACATACATTTTGAATGAAAGTTTTATCATTTGTTGTGACACAAACGTTTCATGGAAATATTCATAAAACGAATCCACGAGGCTGTTCTAACAAGTTGGATGCTTCTTTTACGGTAGTCATTAATACGTAATTCTTTAGTATATCACAGTTGTGTGCACCTTGCTTAGCTGCTCCATCAACTTACTTCGTTGTATGAAGACCAACGTGGGCAGGCACTAGCATAAACTGAGATTTGTACGTTTTATCCCTAAACGATGTATAAGATGATTTGCCTCAGAGATTAAATCAAGTCTTGTGTCTGTATCAAAAGACCTAAGGCATATAATACAGATTCTGAATCAACAAAGAGAAGTACTTTGAAAAATCGGTGTAAGCTTTACTAGATAAATGCAACGCTTGTAAAATAGCGACTAATTCCAAAAACAAAGACTTTATTAATATTTAAAACACTAAAAGGCTGCTCCAGCACATTTATTTTCTAAAACTGATCCATAGGTAAAAATATGGAGGTAGGTACGGTATTTTTCATCGACGTGTTCTCTTGCTGTGTATATCGAAATTTGACGTTTTCATATTTCTTAACATCTGTATAATCAATATCAAAAGTGGCTTTTAGCGTTTACCATGTAGGGACAGGCGTTGTGGGTGATGTTTCAGCTATTTCATCCAAATTCATACTTCTGTGTGTTATGTCTGTATGTGTGTGTTGTGTGTGTGTGTGTGTGTATGCATAGTGTGTATGTTGGATGTAGTGTGTGTGTTGTGTGTGTGTGTGTGTGTGTGTGTGTGTTGTGTGTGTTGTGTGTGTGTGTGTGTGTGTGTGTGTGTGTTGTGTGTGTGTTTGTGTGTGTGTTTGTGTGTGTGTTGTGTGTGTGTGTGTGTGTGTGTGTGTGTGTGTGTGTGTGTGTTGTGTGTGTGTGTGTGTGTGTGTGTGTGTGTGTGTTGTGTGTGTGTGTGTTGGCTAATGCGGAAAGGAGATCAAAAACACACAAAACAAAATATGAACTTTTAACTTCAACTTCTGCTAATCAGATTCTATGTGTGAGACATTACATCAGCTGAAGGAAATTAGCATGACACCTTTTTCTGATGTATTTGCAATAGCAAACACAGAAAGTATTCATAGTGAATCGTAGTTTGGTATTTCATGGTATTTTATACGTTTGAAACACATTACCAAGTGTCATGGTGTGTTTATACGTTTAAAACACATTACCAAGAGTCATGGTGTGTTTATACATTTAAAACACATGAACAAGTGTCATGGTGTGTTTATACATTTAAAACACATTACCAAGTGTCATGGTGTGTTTATATGTTTAAAACACATTACCAAATTTCATGGTGTGTTTATACATTTAAAACACCATACCAAATGCTCAGCTCCCAAGTCTAGCCAGTTGTCATTTGTGATCAAAGGATCTGAACCATGCCAAGGATAGAGCATATTTCAGTATTCCTTTTTCGCCGCAGATGTCTTTCTCAAGCCCTAGACTACCTTGTTGATGGACAAGAATACTGTAAACAACATAGTAACATGACAAGCACATCAGAGTCTTTCGAAAACTTTATATTGCTGCTAACAATAAAACACATGCCTCTTCTTCTTCTTCTAAAGGCTGCAGGACAGATGTCATATACCACCTCGGGCTCTGAGAAAATCTTACAATCTACCCACCATTGCGGCTCCATTGCAGATCACGAGGACTTATGACCAAGTGACAATACAATATGGATAGCACAGTTATTAGAGCTGAATTTAACTCACTCAGTTACAGCACGTGTGACATGTGACACACGTAACCCACGTTTAACGAACAAAACATACACAACCTACAAACTACGACAAATTTCTAGCTGACACACACACACACCCTTGAACCCCTTAGTATAGACTGCTCACGTACCAACAGACAGATGCTTCAAATCCTTTCCTCCTTTGCAGCCAAGGTTTGGCTCAGAAGGCAACAAGTTTCTGATTCAAAGATACTTATGTGTGTCTGTGACAAATGCCAGCTCACAGAGGTTTGTGCAAACCCAAAGATTTCGTCAGATATTTGCTGACAGATTTTGATGGAGTGCATATGAATCCCTCTTGATGAAATTACTTGCTTATTCAGTCAAACTGTTTCATTCATTCAATTGTACTTTTTTTCTTCCTGTCTATTTGTCTGTTTCTCTCTCTCTCTCTCTCTCTCTCTCTCTCTCTCTCTCTCTCTCTCTTTCTCTCTCTCTCTGTCCTGTTTCTCTTTCTTTCTCTGTGTCTACTCCTTACTTCTATTTGCTGATGGTCAGTGTGGTTGCAGGTAGAGGCATGTGGAACTGATGGACCTGCAAACCAGTTTTTCATGTACAAGATCTGGCCATGGATAGATGGGGCTCTGTATTGCTACATCCCTCTGCTGACACTGTCTGTGTTGAACGTACTCATTGTCCGGCAAATGAGGTCTGCACAGAAGTTCAGGGGAACCAGTGGAGCTACGGATCAACAGGTATCAAATATAATACATGATACTGTGAACAAATTCATTCATCAATTGTTGTTTTTCATGCCTGAATTCTTTTTGTTCTTTTTATATTGTTTATATGTTGGTAGAAGTCCTATATTGCACACTTCTTGAAGAGTACTACCCTCCAGCTGCTTATTTCGATACTTCAACATATTGGACTGGAGTGTGCATCTAGTCTTGCCTTAGAACCGCATAGAATGAGATAGTCATATGTTTGCACAGATAAATTACATGTTTTTGTTCACCGCCGCAGTATTGTTTAGTCTTATTTCTAAATTGGAATTAAACAGTAAAATCCGTTCGTGCTTAGATTGCAATATGTGAACTGTGGTAACATTTTCTTACCATCAGGGAATCACTGTGTGTACAAGGTAAACGTAATCAGCATTCCCCAACAACAGAATGTATTTCACTTTTAAACTTGATTTCAACTGAAATTACCGATTCTTCTCTGCCACCTCCTCCAAAACGTATAACTAGAGAATGACTGAGTGCATATCAGCAACTACTTGGTATGCACTCACAGCAAGTGCAACAACACCGCAATAACAGTACATATAAGAAAAGTAAAAGAATGATTTTTATAATTCATCGTTTCTGAATTTAACATGTGAATACTAATCATTAGTATTCTCTTTCAGTTTCAATTTCTCAAGGTAAGGCTCCACGCTCAGCATGAATTAAAAAAAATCTAGTATATTTAAATGCTTATTTTGACCTGGACTAAGAACAGCTATGTAAATCCCTAGACTTCAATAACGTACCACAGACTGCACGTGCCATGTAAATGGCTAAGTCGACTTCTGTCCATCACAGCATCAATTCAGCAATCATTGTCGTGTACAAATTAAACTTTCCTGATTTTCATCGTTCATTTATCTAAAATTAAAAGAAGTTTAATCTCATGGTAGAACTTAAAATGAGGAGGTTTTCATTTATGTCTGTGGAATGTTTGTCTGGCAGAATACAGTGTTGTGACTCAGGTAGGTACTCCTTGGTATACAGAGAGAGGAGAGAGAGAGAGAGAGAGAGAGAGAGAGAGAGAAAGGGACAGACAGACAGAGACAGAGACATGGACAGAGAGACAAACAGAGAGAGAGAGAGAGAGAGAGAGAGATGGTAGTGGTTGTGGTAAATTAAGGTGCCTCCTTATGATGTCATGACAGGTTGACGTCAGTCGTCAGGTCACCATGATGTTACTGTTTGTGACGTGCACCTTTCTGTTACTTGTGAGTCCCATGGCTGTCATACTGGTGATAGAGAGATATGTGTGGGTTCGAACAACTCTTCACCATCAGGCACTCTTCCACCTGACCCGTGTTATAATTAACAACCTGTCCTTTACTAATCATGCCATCAACTTTTGTCTTTATTGTCTCAGGTAAGCAGCCATGATCTCTCTCTCTCTCTCTCTTCTCTCTCTCTCTCTCTCTCTCTCTCTCTGTGTCTGTCTCTGTCTCTCTGTCTCTCCTTCTCTCTCTCTCGTTCTGTGTGTGTGCGCGCGTGTGTGTTGGGTGGTGGTGATGGCAACTGTGTATTGGCCTAAGTAACATGTCAAAACGTCCTCTTGTGGTAGAGAATTACAATAAATTGAGATGGAGCATTGATATGATGCTGGTATCCGGGTAATAAACCATGCCATCCACACAGTTGGCGTTTATGGCGTCCTGTAGCTGTTTCTTCCTCGTATTTCAGGTGTTCATATTGAAAGGAGTGACAGAAAATATGGCCATGTGAGTCACCATGCAGTGAGCAACAGGCTGAATGAACGGTGCAATCCTTGGACATCTCTTCACCCTAACGTTTTGTCTTTGTTTTTGAGGGGGGATCTTTGGTTTGTTTGTTTGTTTGTTTGTTTGTTTATTTATTTTTCTTTTTTGAGGGGAGTGGGAGGAATTCTGATGAGATGAAGGAACGTGCAACGCAGTTTTGACCTGCACCCGGCAAACCTGATTGAATGAGGCAGACTCGACTGACCAGTCTAACGGAAAAATCAGCACTGACAGTATAGACAGAGCTGTGGACAGTGGCCACTCCTTCTCCTCTGCCACCTACCTCTGACTGACATCACAGTTATTCTGCAGGTTTAGAAAATGATATTCAACAATAGATCATATGTTTACTACACTATTTCTTGTACAGAAGCTTTTTTTGTTTGCAACAATCGCAAACTTCATGTAGCCTTCACAATTTTCAGAAAGCGTTTGATTCTATTTAACAGCACTTTTCGTTTTTCGCTTATTTTGTTGAAAAAATATATAAAAGAAAATTCAGTAAATGTTTTAGAAACATGCGCGTTATTCTAAAATCTAAAATAAGATTTGGAGATAAACTGACTGATTATATCAATTGTACAGCTGGATTGAAACAGGGAGATGGATGTAGCCTGACATTGTTTTCCTGTCTATGAACGAATTTTTTAATAATAAAAGCCCATAACAAAAACAAAAAAAACAGTGTAGTTGTTTGGCATATATGAGCAACAGTATCAGAGACACAGGTGTGAAGTGAATGACAATGTTGTGGCTCAGTCTTTCCAGTTGATACCACAGCACACTCAACGTCACGTTTTCCTGGTTGTAGCTGAAGATACTCACTGATCAGGAATTGAATTCATCTGAAAACAAACTGGTAGGTGTCACAAGTCTTTATCTACACGCATTAAGGTTTATATCACAAATTCACTGATTCCATCATGTCAAATTTTGTCTCTTTACAGTGGACAGAGATTTCGACAAGAATTTGTGAAACTGTTTCTGCCATGCCTGACATCAACACTGTCCACAGGTAAAGGGAAGCAACCTGTGCAATCGCTGTACAGTGTGAAACCTCCATCCATTGCCAGTGTCTCCAAAAGTAGCGCTTTAGCAGAGTCAAGTGAGCTTCCGCATGAATGATTTTTGAAGTTTTGTTTTTGACATGCCACTGTGAAATATGTCATAATAAAGTATTGCTTTTGCTTGCATAGTTACTGCAAATAAATTGCATGGGGATTGCATTGTGGTGTAGCTTTCACAAAAATTATATTAATTGTTGTTTTGGTCCTTGTCTCACGTATCTTCATTCATATAGATTTTTTATCCGTCTGTCTGTTTTGCCTGTCTGTCTGCTTGTCTGTCTATTTGTCTACCTGTCTCTATGATTTACATAGAATAAGAACAGCATAGTTTGGCAGAACATTGCATCACATAATAAATCAGCAGAATGTGAAAGTGTAAGACATTTGCAATTTTGGAATGTTATAATTCAGATATTCATGCATTTGTGTTGGCCAGCAGGCTGACTGACTCACTTCACAGAACTTAAGATCACAAATTTTCATCTAATAATTTAATTTATGTCTTTATCATTACAGGTTTGTGTTATAAAACAATGAATTGCAATATTTGCAACCAATTTGGAAATTAACAGAATGCAATATGTTAGTGTTCATTTGGGTAAATCCTGCTGTCACATGGCTTGATTTTATTCGATTTCTGATTCATAGTGAAAGCTGAAAATATTTCCATACTTACTTTTAGTTATACAGTATAACTATGGAATACGTTGTCAACTCGTACTGATGGCCAGCCACAACACTGCTATCACTGCTGATATAATTCCCCATGGATTGAAACAAACAAGTGTTCAACAATTCACTTACCTCAGATCTGTCACGATAAATGAGTACCCCCTAACCTGAAATCCCCTCGAGGACAGAAAACACAACAACACTGTCGAGGCTGTAACCTGTATCGAAGAACAAGAACCTCTCCATGAAATACAAGATCAGGCTCTTACATGCACTGGTACATTCCATCTTCCTGTATGTGTACAAGACATGGACCCTCACAGCAGATCTGGAAAGACGAACCCAACTCAGTGAAATGAGTTGGTATCGCAAGATACTTAACATCAGATACACTGATAATATTACCATTGAACAAGCACAATTTGGACCATACAAAGATCAACTGAAATCAGTTAAGAGAAGAAAAAGTATGTTGGTATGGCGTGTAATGAGATTCAATGGCCTTGTTAAATCGATCCTCAAGGAGACTGTTGACAGAGGGAAAGACGGGAAGACAGAAAAAAGATGCACTGAAAACATTGAAGAATAGAAAGAAAAAACCATCTGCAGAGACCAAGGCTTTGACATACGACCAATACAGCTATTGGAATCTGTTGAACAGTTCTTTAGTACAGTGCACCAATGACTCATCACAGAGTTGAGAAAGAATCAGGAAAAGAAGACGTTGTAGACACGACTTAGAAAACTCCCTACTCTAAATCTGATCATGAGTTTTATATCCCATTATGCAAAAGTGTTTTCTTCAATTTAAAGAACCGAATTAAACATTTCAAAAAATTGACAAATACCACACATATCGGAAAGCAGAAAACAAAAGAACCAAACTATGCAAAAACCGGTCTAAACTATTACATACATACACACGCACAGAGAGAGAAGAGAGGGAAGAGAGAGAGAGAGAGAGAGAGAAAGAGAGAGAGAGAGAGAGAGAGGGGGGGGGAGTCTTTTCAGCTTTTTCTGTTCTTGCTGTTAGGACTATTAGTCCTCTCCGTCTCAGAAATCGACAGCTGTTTTATGAGGTCCCAAGCAGATGTATCTACTAACCCTTTGCTTCAACCTCTATGGTGAGGGCTTTGTCTTTGAAGCTGAATTTCCTCACGTCACTGGCTAGACCAGCATATTCAGTCTTGTAGAAAAATGCAACCTCCATTTTAGTTTTTCATATGGCACGGTGAGTTTGATTAAAATCATTTGTTTTGATGAATGGAAATGGAGTACTATATCTGGTTTCATGCCACTCTTGGTGATTATATCTGGCTGTTTTCCAGTCTGGACGACCTGCTGCACACCCTGAGTCATCTTCTTCATCCAGCAGACTCTGCTTCCATGCTCTGAACTTAGATTTTTCAGGCCACAGTTTGCTGCCCCTTGCTGCGTAGAAGGTTGCAGGGGCTTCTGGTGGCGTGATACTTCCTTTGACAGTACTGATCATTTGTGCAATCTCTTTAAGCACTTGGTCTGCCTCCATCTGTACTTTCCTTGGGTTAGCACTACTTTGCATGATCTCAGGAGTTGTTTCACTCTTTATTTGCAAAGCAAAGTGAGCAGGCAAGATCATTTGGTTTCCCCCATTTTACCAGATTTGCATTTGAGAGTAGGAAGGCATACATAGATGTCTGGATGAAACTCATCCTGAAGTGAGGAGCCATATACCACACATTATTCCAGGTGAGACTTTTCCGCGTTGTGCATTGCCACTGATAGCTTGCTGGACTGCCTTCTGGATTCTTTAGGCATCCTCTTCTTTCTTAGTCTCCTATATGACCATGTCTGTCTTTGCTTTTCAATTAGTCGTTGACCATCATTTTGTGTTGATCCCAATTCGTTTATATTGGTTTGAGTTTGACCTATTTTTTTCAGACCATGAGGCTTTCCTTCGCTCCATTTCCTCCCGTACTGTCCATTTTCTGCCAGCCTTCAACTTGGGCTGGACTGGTCTCACAACCTTATCTCCTGCGATGGGCTGTGAGCACTTTCTTTAAATGTATGTATGGGTGTGTGCATGTGTGTGTTTGTTTACGTGTGCATGTACATCTGCATGTGTGTGCATCTATGGAAAAAAAGTATGTTCTTTGCAATCTTAAATTTGTGTGGGAGTGTTTTGTTGTGTGAAAATGTCTGCAGTTTGGGGGATGGTTTGAACGACTTGGGTCATAGCGTACGTGAATATATAATGTATGTTGTATGTATGTATGTCTGTATGTATGTCTGTATGTAGTCTGTATGTCTGTATGTCTGTATGTCTGTATGTCTGTATGTATGTATGCATGTATGTATGTCTGTATGTCTGTATGTATGTATGTCTGTATGTATGTATGTTGTATGTCTGTATTGTATGTCTGTATGTATGTATGTATGTATGTCTGTATGTCTGTATGTATATATGTATGTCTGTATGTCTGCATGCATGTATGTATGTATGTATGTATGTATGTGTGTATGTATGTATGTATGTTTGTATGTATGTATGTATAGTATGATGTATGCATGTATGTATGTGTGTATTACGTATGCTGCATGTAGGTACGTACGTACGTATGTATGTACGTATGTATGTATGTATCCAGAGAACTCTTCCGCCTCAGTGATCAGTTGCTGGGAAAAGCAGGAGATACTGTGCTTCCTTCTAACATTCCCCCAAAGTCTCTTCCTGATAAATTCAATGAATTTTTTGTTGGAAAAATTGAATGGATCAGAAGCAGATTTGACCTTGATACACCACTGATGCTGTTGTGTTCTCTGGTACACAGCTAGAACATTTTGAGCTTATGTCTGAGGGTTGTGTAAGAGAGATACTGAAGAAAATGCCAAAGAAGTCCTGTAATCTTGACCCTATCCCTGCCTCTATCCTATTTGATTGTCTAGATGAAATTACTCCAATTGTCACAGATATTATGAATAAGTCCTTGTCATCTGGTGTTGTGCCTCAGTGCTTTAAGCACGCTCTTGTCAAGCCCTTTCTAAAGAAGGCAAACCTTGACCGAGATTGCTTGAAGAATTATCGTCCAGTTTCCAATCTACCATTCCTATCAAAGGTGTTGGAACGTATTGTACTAGAACAGCTTCTGCAGCATCTGGAATCTCACAACCTGCTAGAGCCATTCCAGTCAGCCTACCGTAAGTGCCATAGCACAGAAACCGCTCTATTGCGTGTGGTCAATGACCTCCTTCAGGCTTCAGACAATGGGAGTATGTCTATCTTGTCACTGCTTGACTTGTCAGCAGCATTTGACACCATAGACCATAGCATCTTCATAACGCGGTTGCGTACCACTTTTGGCTGTTCTGGAACGGTTCTGGACTGATTTACCTCCTATTTGACTGGCCGTACCCAGTCTGTTGTCATTGGCTACAAATCAAATCCATCTGTGCTGAAATGTGGTGTCCCACAAGGTTCTGTCTTGGGACCTGTCCTTTTCACTATCTATACACAACATCTCAGCACTATCATTCATCAGTCAGGTCACTCATACCACTTCTTTGCGGATGATTCACAGCTGCATAGCTCCTCTGCCCCATCAAATTTTGACGCTCTTTCGTGCAGTCTGAGAGATTGTATAGAGGATGTCTCCAAGTGGATGAGTGAAAACAAGCTAAAGATGAATGATGATAAAACTGAGCTTATTGTTACTGGTACTAGGTCAAAGATCAATCAGGTTACTCATGCCCCTATGTCTATCTATGGTTGTGATATATCTTTCTCACAAACTGTTAGAAATCTTGGCTTCTACCTGGATGAAACACTGTCAATGGAAGCCCATGTCAAACAGTTGTGCCGTACTCTGTACTATCAGCTACGCAGAATAGGTAAGATTCGCTTCTTTCTTTCCACTGATGCTGCCAACAAGCTTGCTGTTTCTTTCATACTATCTAGACTGGACTATTGTAACTCTCTATTCGCAGGTCTCCATGACAATCAACTATATAAACTTCAGCGTATACAGAACCATGCGGCTCGCCTTGTTCTCCGCAAGCCCAGGCGTGAGAGTGCAAAATCTCTGCTTAGAACACTTCATTGGCTCCCGGTAAAGGGTAGGATTCAATACAAAGTTGCCTGTCTCTGCTTTCAATGTATACATCATGAGAACATGCCATCCTATCTTGCCAACCTCCTGCAGAGTTACAAACCTCGAACGAGAAATCAGTAGAGATGAAAGACAAGCAAAGAAAAACTGGATGAAAAAAGAAATTTTAGGGAGATGGGAGAACGGAGGAAGGCAAAGGGAAAAAAAGGAAGAGTACAAAAAAGGTAATTAACAAAAAGAAATCAGAAATAGGTGAAATGAAGCTAAGGAAGCTTGGTTGAAAACAAAGTGCAAAGAAATAGAAGACTGACACAAACAGACCGTCAGTGTATGTCCAGTAACATTGAAGAAATTGCCCACAGGAAAAAGACGTGCACATGAACTGGTTCCTTAAAATCAAAAGATGGTACGATTATTATGGGAAAAGACAAAATATTAAATAGCCGGGGATAGTATATTACAGACCTTTTGGACGATGACAGAAACGAAGAATACGTTATAAGAAAGAACGTTGAAGGATAATTCATAATGAAAGATGAAGCCAGAACTTCAATGAAAAATATGAAATCGGGAAAGGCTCCAGGACCACACAATATTACTACAAAATTTGGTATTGGAAAAATAACAGTTATCCTAAATGAAATATATGACACTGGAAAAATCCTCAAAGATATGCCATTTCAACTTTCATTGCACTTCCAAGAAAGTAGGGGCTATAGAATACAAACTTCATCGTGGATGTTTGTGCATACACCTGAATGATGTTGATATCAAATAGTCTGCCTCCCAATTTGACCAGCAAGACTCTGTCGGATACAGCCTAGTATCCCTTAACTGCTTTTGATTTGTCCCTGTACATTACAATGCCTACTCCTCTTTCATGTGAGTTTCCACCAGAGCATATCACTGTATACTCTCCGGACGTTATCATGCTTGCCCCCTTCCATCTCATTTCCCCTAGTCCTAAAATACTAATGTTAAGCCTTTCCGTTTCCATTTTGACATTGTCTAATTTGCCTTTGTGGAACAAAGTTCTTATATTTCATGTCGCTATTTTAGTATTTTTGAGTTTGAGTTTGGTCGCAGTATCTGGCTGACGTCTGGTGTCACCTGCGCCTCGTGACGATCCCTACCTGACGAAGGTGCTCCATTGGAACACCTATTCACTTCGTCATCTTCATTTTCTTTCTTTTCACTGTCCATAATGTTCTTGGGAGAATACGATGGTGGCTTCCCGTTGCCTTCCATCGGTTTTTTTTTTTTTGCGGTCTCTCCGCTAGTCTTATTCTCTCCCGAGATTTCCACAAGGCAGTGGAGCTATTTACCCATAGCTGGGGGTTTAGTTCGTGGGCACCAGGGCATATCCCACGTCGGTGGGCCTGCGTACCGCACGTCTGGGGGCTAGACCTCCTCCGAGTCCCACGAGATTTAGCCTGAGTCCGTGAGGTGCTCATTTACCGCATGTCGCCACGAGGAGGCACAGCGTAGGGTTGCTGATGAGAGGCTATGTACTGACAGGAAGAGACTTACGCATTCTGCTCTTCTTTTCGCATAGCTGCAAGCAGCAGTGCTAGCCAGCGGCGCAGGCTGCAAGTGAGAGGTGACAAGCACGCAGTCACTAGCCGACACACTAGACGCATCACATCTGCCATTGAAACAACTAGCAGCAACATGTAATTTTGCAGATATCAACAGCGAAATCAAGTCACAGCTCATATCAGGCTGCAAGTCATGTAGAGTTCGTGAAAAAGGATTGAGTAATCCAGCTTTGACTCTCACAGATCTTCTAAAATTTGCTCGTACCCTTGAACTTAACAGATACCCATTCTAAGCTGATGGAGTGTACTGAGCCGACCGTGAATGCTGTCAGACGTCAGTATTATCATCCTGTTGCTGGTCAAAATCGACATTTTGGTCCTGGGTCATCGTCATCTGCTTATGGATCACAATCTCATCATGCAGCGTCATCATCTGGTATCCCAGCATCATCTTCTTCATCACAGAATCATCAACGTGGAACATCTTCCAAGAAGTAGTGTCGCAACTGTGGTCTTCGTGACTGGCCCCATGATGGTGGACAAAGAAACTCCTGCATTCGATCAGTCTTGCCAGAGTCTGTAAAAGTAACTCTCAGTATCATGCTTCAACACATAATGCCCGTGGTTTTGTCAGAACTGTTAGGAATGAGAACAAGACACCTCTGAAGCAGAAGAACATTATGTTTTCATAACACATAGTTGAAAAGACAAACTTCCTCATTTCTGCATCACCATCAATGGTCAACTTCTTCAAGTACTGGCAGACTCAGGAGCAAGTGTCAATCTCATTCCAAAGAAAATCTACAGATCTTTCAAAAACAGACCTATCTTGCAAGCTTGCAGAACCAAGATATTTGCATATAGCGGAAAGAAAGCTCTACCTGTTCTTGGATGTTTCCAGGGAAATCTTGCATCAGATCAAGCCAGCTACACTGATCCTATCCATGTTACTGCAGGTGATGCTGAATCTCTGCTTAGCTGGAACACTTCACAAAAGCTACAACTACTAACTATTGTCCAACATGTCACCATGCAGCAAAATCTTCAAGAGGAGTGTAAGGATCTATTCACTGGACTAGGCAAACTTAATGTTCAGGTCAAACTTCACATTGACAAGGAGGTTCCCCAGTTGCTCAACGTTATCGTCGTGTACCATTTCAAGTATGTAAGCACATTGAAGAGCAAATCAAGAAAGAAGAAGCATCTGGAGTAATTGAGAAAGCTACTGGACCAACTCCATGGGTATCTCCTCTTGTTGTGGTGCCTAAGAAGAAACCAGGAGAAGTTCGGGTCTGTGTAGACATGCGTGCTGCTAACACAGCTGTCCGTCGTGAACATCATGCATCTCCAACACTTAAAGAGCTAACAACTTTACTTTCTGGTGCTAAAGTTTTCAGCAAACTTGACCTTAACCAAGGCTACAATCAGCTTGAACTGACAGAAGATTCTCGTTATATCACCACTTTTGCCACACATCTTGGCTTGTACAGATATCGACGTCTGAATTTTGGTATCAGCAGCGCATCTGAAATCTTCCAAGAAACTATCAGACAGACGCTGAATGGCCTGAAAGGAGTTATCAACTCCAGTGATGATGTTCTGGTATATGGCAACAACCAGGAAGACCTCGACTGCAATTTTCTTGCTGTGTTCAAGCGTCTGAGAGAAAAAAGGTCTGACACTGAATGGAGAGAAATGTGTTTATAATCAGGACTCTCTTGAATTTCTTGGACATATCTTTGGCAAAGGAGGCATCCGTCCAAGTCCTGAAAAAATCAAAGCAATCATTGGTCTACCAAAGCCTCACAATCCATCAGAAGTTCGCAGCCTGCTTGGCATGACCAAATTTTGTGGCTCCAGATTTATCCCCAACTATGCAATGTTGACTCATGATCTCCGTGTTCTGACACAAAACGATGTACCATGGTCATGGACTGAGAAAGAGGACCAGTGTTTAGAAAAATTGAAAGCTGCTCTCAGTAAACCAACAACACTCACCTACTTTGAACCAGAAAACAGCACAGAAATCTACGTTAATGCCAGTCCAGCTGGTTTGTGCGGAGTTCCTACTCAGCGGAAAGCTTCCAGTGAACCTCCACAAGTTGTGCAGTTTGCAAGTCGAGCTCTCACTCCGACTGAACAACGCTATTCCCAGACTGAACGTGAAGCATTGGCCATCACATGCGCATGTGAACACTTTCATGTGTACATTTTTGGTGCTCCCTTCAAGATCTTCACTGACCACAAACCCTTGGTCTCCATCTTCAATAAACCAGATCACAGGTTTCACCACGGATTGAGAGATGGTTGATGAGAGTTCAGCCATACGACAAAACGGTCATATATAAAGCTGGTGCTGAAAACCCTGCAGATTATCTCAGCCGACATCCCGTTCAGCAAACACGAAGCAGTCGAGAGGAGAAGATTGCTGAAGAGTATGTACAATATGTGGTGGAAACAAACATTCCAAAAGCCATGACACTACAAGAGATAGCTGAAACGACAAACAAAGATCAGACGTTGTCATCTATCATGTCATGTCTGGAAACTGGACACTGGAATGTTGACATGCGAAATGTTGACTAGACCCTGTTTGACATTCTCTCATCTTGCCGTTCTGAGTTGTCAGTGGTTTCTCCAGGAATCCTCTTCAAAAGCACCAAACTTGTGATTCCAGAATCACTGATCACTAAAGTTGTTAATCGTGGACATCAAGGGCATCAAGGTATTGTAAAGACACGTCAACTTCTACAGGAGAAAGTCTGGTTCCGAGGTATTCATCAGATTGTGAAATATACTGTCAAAAACTGTCTTGCATGTCAGATTACTACTCCACAATCATCGTGTGAACCTCTAAGCATGTCATCGCTTCCAGATTATGTATGTATGGTCCGCCCTCAGCGCAGACTTTGCCACCTTTGAAAACATTCAGCTGCTTGTAGTGACAGATGAATACTCACGATATGTTGTCCCTGAAGAAATCCTTCCACGTCTGCCCAAAGTGTAATTCCCAAGCTGGACAAGATCTTCGCAGAATTTGGTATACCTGACAACTTAAAGACAGACAATGGACCACCTTTCACAAGCTATGAATTCAAAAGATATGCTGAAAACATGGGATTTACACACCACAAGATTACACCTCTATGGTCACGAGCTAACGATGAAACTGAAAGATTCATGAGAACACTAAAGAAGACCATAAAAGGTGCAGGAGCCACTCATCAGTGCTGAAAAAACAAATGTACCGTCTCTTGCTGGCATACAGGTCAACGCCACACTCCACAACTGGTGTACCTCCAGCCAATGTTTAGTTTGGCAGGAATTTGAAAACTGTTGTTCCAGAACCTCCACGACAACAACCAAACGATGAACAGATGAGAACTAGGGACACTCTGCAAAAGAACAAAATGAAGAAGTATGTTGACAACAAACATTCCGTCAAACCCAGTAGTTTGCGAGTTGGTGATTCTGTTCTTGTCAAGGACACCTCAACATCTCATGCTCACCCCCCTTATGAACCACGACCGCTGATAATCACTCAGAAGAAAGGATCCATGATCACAGCCCAGAGGAGAGAACAGACCGCACAGCAGCTTCTTTAAGAAATCTCCAGAAACTCTCAACCCCATACCAGAAGAGACGTCCCTAGATGCTGATGGTGATCTCAGTTCTTCAGATCCAGTGTCACCCAACCATGGTCCAAACCAGTCCTCCCAAGACACTGATCATGCCTCCATGCGCTCTCCACGTCCCATTCCCAATGATGATGCTGATCCTATAGGATGTCCGCATCCCAATCTTTATCAACGATCTGATGTCAGTGACAACCCAGGACGCTCACAGCATATACGCAGTGTGCCAAAGGTTACAATGACTTTATACTTTGTAAATAACTGTTATTATTTGTGTTAACTAAATTGCAGAACAGTAACTGTTTCAATCACTTTTATTTCTGTTTAATTGGAAAAGAAGGGAAAGAAGGGTTACCTCAACTGTGTTACCATATCATTTCCTGAAACAAGTGCTGAGCTACCCTGACTGACGACTTACGATGTGAACCGATCTATGTTCCATGTTAATGGGAACTTGTGACAAGTGCAATGATATACATTAATTGTTTGCACTTAATCACTAGAATGTACAGCATGTAGATATTGATTGTTAAAAAGAAAAGTTCTAAATGTTTAAAGTTACCTTCGGTTTTACCAGTTAAGAAAACTTGTGTTGTTGCTACTATTATCAACGTTGAGGTATTTTTAAACTATAGGTGGTTGTTCATTCAAGGAAGGGAGGGATGTAATGTTCAAACTGATACTGATAGATCTGGTAGCAGAGAACTCAAGTAACGTAACTCTTAAGTCACTAGGACCAGAAGATAGGGGGCAGTGGATAACAGGTAGCAACGGACAAACGAAACCTAACAGCTGATGCTTCGCCACTAGATCTAATCTATCATATATCGT
>CM060311.1:7407946-7460446 GCA_030674185.1 Monoplex corrugatus | reverse complement strand
CTATCTATCTATTTATCTATCTATCTGTCTATCTATCTATCTTTCTTTCTTTCTTTCTTTCTTTCTATCTTTCTATCTATCTATCTATCTGTCTATCCATCTGTCTGTCTGTCTATCTATCTATCTATCTATCTGTTTATCTATCTGTCTATCTACCTATGTATCTGTCTATCTATCTATCTATCTATCTATCTATCTATCTATCTATCTATATACATGTGTGCGTGTGTGTTTGTGTGTGTGTGTGCGTATGTATCTATTTATTTAGCCAGTTAGCTATTTACCTACCTACCTACCTACCTACCTACCTCCCTTCCTACCTACCTACCTACCTCCCTTCCTACCTACCTATCTATCTATCTACCTACGTATCTATCTATCTATCTACCTACGTATCTATCTATCTATCTACCTACGTATCTATCTATCTATCTATCTATCTGTCTATCTATCTATCTATTTGCCTATCTATCTATCTATCTATCTATTTGTCTATCTATCTACCTACGTATCTATCTATCTGTCTATCTATCTATCTATTTGCCTATCTATCTATCTATCTATTTGCCTATCTATCTATCTATCTATTTGTCTATCTATCTCTCAGTCTGTCTGTCTATCTAACTATCCATCTCTATATCTATCTATCTATATATCTGTCTATCTGTCTGTCTATTTATCTACATGATGTACAGAATTATGTATATTATGTTTATGATAAAGATGGAGAATCTTCTCAGTCTGACTGATGAATAGTCATACTTGTCCTTCCTTGTCTTGCATGAGTCTTTGTATAGGACAGAAGATCTGTCCTGGAGGCTCCTGTTCTTCCACAGGTGCTAAATGGAAGGGTTTCTATGACTTTGGGTTCTGCTTCTCCAAGCTCCTCTTCTGTTGATTAGCAGATGTTATGCGATGTTCAGATGTGATTGTGTCCTGCGGTAAGTGTAGTCACCAGTCTGCTCTAGTGCAAGTGATATCTTCACAGTTGGTGATGTTGAACTCACAAGCTCATGAAGGTGGCCCATAGAGTGTTCTAGTAATGGTTTAGCGACTTTCCTTGTGTCAATATCTTTGCTTCAGCTCTCCATACAGAAGAATCACTGGGATGTAGCTGCCTACCACACGCTCAGTGTGTCCTATCTAACAAACTGATGTACTGCCTACCATATGCACAATGTGTCCTATCCAACAAACTGATGTAGCTGCCTACCATATGCACAATGTGTCCTATCCAACAAACTGACATTTGATGAATAGACAGTCCAACACTTGACACACCACACTTCTTTAGAACTTCAAGGTTGGACATTTGAATTTTGCCACGAGATACTTTAGATCTTGACCTACATCTTTGATAGAACTATTCCAGCTGTTTAATGTACCATTGGCAGATGGTTTAGATCTGGCAGCAATACATTCGGTACGCAGATGACACCGTGCTAATTGCAGAAAATGAAAGAGACCTACAAAACCTTGTGAATATACTAGAAATAGAAAGCAAAGGTAAGGGGTTGGAACTAAACAGCAGGAAGACTGAAGTCATGGTGATCAGTAAAAAACATGAAATCCCCTCATGCAAAATAACAGCAAATGGCACAACTTGACACAAGTTAATAAGTTCAAATACCTGGGAACGGTCATTTCATCAAACGGCAGATGCACATCGGAAATAACTGGCAGAATCGGCCAAGCCAAAACAGCATTCAAGAAGATGACAAGCATTCTTACCAACAAATGCCTATCAATTAACATCAGAAAGAGAGTCCTTGAATGTATATAGAACCAATACTGTTGTACGGATGTGAGGCGTGGACAGTCAGCAAGCAAAGCCAGAGCAAGATTGAGGCAGCCGAGATGTGGTTTCTCAGAAGAATGTTGAGAGTTCCACGGACAGCAAAGAAAACAAACGACACAATGTTGATGGAGGCAGATACAAGTAGATCACTCATAAGGAAGATTAGGAAAAGACAGGCAACATTTATAAGCCAGTTTATGAGGAAGGGGAATTTGGAGCACCTGGTCACAATGGGAAAGCTGGAGGGAAAGAGAGCACCAGGTAGACCAAGGGAGAGAATGCTGGACGGACTTGCAGAGTGGCTGGGGATGAGGAGGGTGGGGGGAGATGCTAGGGGCAATGAGAGATTGAGATGTTTGGAAGTCTATGGTCGAAAGAGAGAGAGAGAGAGAGAGAGTGAGATGGATTGAGAGACAGACAGGCAGACAGAGAGACAGACAGACAGAGAGAGACACACACAGACAAACAGACAGGCAGACAGACAGGCAGACAGACAGACATACAGAGAACTGGCAGTTTTGTGTTCCAGGTGAATCAGTGGGGCGCACATCTCTTTACCTGTCACTCAAATCAATATGGGATTCCAGCCATTGAAACAGTTTCGCTTCCTTTGCTTTTCTCCGTTTTTCCATGACCGTGTTGAACGTATACACAAACGGGTTAAGAGCAGAATTCAGGGGCAGTACGAAGATTGCTAATGCTACATTCACCTCTCCAGGGATAGCAACACCAACTGATGACAAGAGTCCACACAATCCAATGGGAAACCAGCACATAAAATCTGTGACAGCCACACTGATCAACCGCCGAGCTATGGTTGTATCCTTGGACATTTTCGTTGAGGTGGTTTTCAAAGCATTCTTTTGTACTGACCAGTAGATGAAAGCCTGGCCCACAGAGATAAACAAGAACAGAACAAAATTAAGGACAATCAATATACTAAAAGAATACACTTGTCCCTTAAACCTTCGTCTCGTTATTGGCAGTGGGATACAGATACCTGTCTGGCTGTAAAATTCCCAGTGTGATGTCATTGGAAGTAAAGGCAACATGGCGAGAAACCAGCCAACCAACCATGTAAGCAGACAAGTCACTGCTGCTGACGTTCTGTCAAATCGCAAAGTGCTAAATGGAAAACAAAGAACAATGAAACGGTCTAACGTGATGAGCCAAATGATAAGAGCTGATACTTCACTGGACAGCAGAGACAGAAATCCTGCCACCTTACAGGCCACACTGTTCATCCATATATCATCATAATGGAGATATTTACCACGGAACAGTTCATCAGCCACGCCAATAATTCCGATGTAGACACCCATCAGAAAATCAGCCATGGTGAGGTTAGTGACAAACACACTAAAGCCACCTGCTGAGGCTGTCTTCTGTGCACAAAAACGTACAAGAAAACAAAAGACGTTACCAGTCACTGACAGACAACTGATCAGCCACAAAAATCCACGATACATATCTGACTGTAGTAAATCTTCACAGGATGAAATTTCGTCTTTGGGAGCACAGCAAAATGTGTCATCAAAGTTATGTGGGAGTATTTCTTTACAACAAAGTTTATAGTTTTGTGTTGATACCAAACGTAGATAGGACAAGCCTTGAAATATATCACGTGGAAAAGTTTTCACAGGACTACCCTCCAAATACAGTTGTGCTAAGCGTGCTGGCAACTGAAAATCCTCTGAGAGCACTGTGTGAACCAAAGTAAAACTTAAATTTATTTTCTTTAGGTGTACAAACTGTGACAATGCTTTGGTGTCAAACACTGCTAGTGTAGTGTGTGAGAGGTCTATGGTTATTAAAACACTTTGTGTGGTAACAGAGGATGGGTCTGTGTGAAGCACAGTGAGAGGATTCTTGGACAGAGACAGCGTCTTCAGATTTTGTAAATTAACAAAAGGTGCCATGCTCACATTCTGTAGTTTGTTGTCAGTGAGATCAAGAAGTCTTAGATTCCATAATTTTATGTTGGGCATAAAAGTCATAGAACATTGGGCAAGAATCAGATATATAAGATAGGTGTTGTGACTCAGGGTGGATGGATTCAAACCTGAACCTGTGGCATCCAAAGAACGAAGCTGAAGAAAGCGTTTGGGAAGAAAAGGCCGATGACACAGAAACGAATGACCTTGACACAGGCATTCTACAGGACAGGTCATGTTGCAGACCATTTCATCATCATGCAATGGGCAGTGAGCCCAGCCATCACACAGGTGGTTACCATGGACACATATTCTGGAAGATCTGCACCTGAAGAATCCTGGACACACCACGCCCTCACATCCCTCTTCATCCTCGTGATAGATGCAGTCGTACATTCCATTGCACCGTGTGTACACAGGCAGGCAGTCAATGGAGTGACCTGAACAACGATAATGTGTGTCAGGACAAGGCTGGCTGTGATTTAGTTTGGTTGAAATGAATACGTGAATACCATCAAAGTTGATGAGAGCTGGTGATGGGTGCTTGATTTTTGTTGTTCTTTTTATTAGTTTATCTGGGCAGTCCTCTTCATCAGAATGATCCTGACAGTGAAACAGTAGGTCACACACGTTATCGTAGGCCACACACTGACCGTCACTGCAGGTAAACAGGTTGACACATGGACGATACTGACAGAACAACTCATCGCTCGTATCCTGACAGTCAGGTCTGATGTCACAGACCAGAGTGTAGGGCAGTGTGACGTCATCGTCACACAGAAATATAGGAACGGAAGTGACATGTCGTTCTTTAGTCAGTGAAGAGTGATTAAAAAACGCACATGGGAGGTATAGCCAAGACCACACACATTATACTCATGGGAACCACACGACAGAAACGTATGTGTCCTGTGACCACCCGGACACGTGGCCAGAAGCAGATTTGTTGTATTTTCCATTGACCGGTTATGGGTGAATGATATCATTTTGGAGTGATGAACGTTCTCTTGAATCTCACGCTTTTGAAATTCACAGACTGCTCCAAAATGCAATAAGACCTTGTCCCTGCACTTGTGCATATGTATTGACTTGCCTGTTTGCACACAACACACTTCCTCTGAGAACCTCGTGGACGGTTTTATCGCAGGACGAAATATAACACTTCTGTCAAGTCCCACAACAGCGCGTCTGTACATGTTAGGAACAGATTTTTTACCAAAACTCAGACCAGTCAAACTTCTTTCAAATACTAGCCATGTGAAATTTTTTATGACATCATACCAGTGGTGGGTACATTTAGGCATTCCCGGAAGGGCCCCCAGAGAAGCACAATATTCGATAGCTCTTTTCTCAGCTCTGTGTTCAGAGCGATCAAATCTATACAGATCCTCTGCCGTCACGTGCCAGTAGCACTGGTCACATAAATAGACCGCTCCCTGACAACCAGGACTGCTGAAGGGACAGCGTTCTGTTTCATCCTGTCCATCCACACAGTCCCTCATGAGATTACAGTCCAGGTGGTGCTGAAAACTGGAATAGTTGTCCACAGAACAGTTGAATAAACCACCAGGCAACCGTTGGGGTTTTTCGTCTTTCGGGTGGAAAGAAAACAAGACATTCAAATAAAGTCTATCATGAATCAATTCAGACGAAGAAATCTTCAATTTCGTCACATTGAAAACACGTACTGCATACAGCCAGTATGGGAACGCCCTGCTCCGGACCAGAAATATTTCTTGTCCATTGTTGTTCTGAGTGTAGAAGGTGATTGTAAAGTATCCTTGCTTTCTCACGCTGACCATGATGACGTTGCCAGCTGGGATGATCACACTGCAGTTGGCTGACTCTGGTCGGTGCGGCCTGAACATCAGTGCTATGTAGCCAGTGGTGTGAGAGGTCATCACTACTGTCATGTGTGTGGTCGACATATTCTTCGACTTGAAGTCATCTAAAACAATACACATACACTGACGATTTATCATTGGATTATAAGTTATCTAAAACAATAACTTATACATTGTCCACTGACTATCTATTGACAGATCTGATATCATTAAACACTATGGCATACACATCCACGATCTATATTTGGATTTTTAAGTCATCTGAATTCACGTGAGTTTATGTGTGTGTGTGTGTGTGTGTGTGTGTGTGTGTGTGTGTGTGTGTGTGTGTGTGTGTGTGTGTGTGTGTGTGTGTGTGTGTGTGTGTTATTTGTGTGTGTATGTGTGTCTTGTGTGTGTGTCTGTATGTATGTCTGTTTATGTGTCTGTGGGTCTGTGGGTCTGTGTGTGTGTATGTATATGTGTCTCTGTGTGTGTCTGTGTATGTGTGTGTGTATGTGTGTGTATGTATGTGTGTCTGTGTGTGTGTGTGTGTCTGTGTCTGTGGATCTGTGTTGTGTGTGTCTGTGTATGTGTCTGTGGGTCTGTGTGTATGTGTGTCTGTGTGTTCGAGACCTGTATGCACGTTGTATTTTCCGTATTGAGTGTGGTATATCACTGCACTAGACGGACTTGCAGAGTGGCTGCGGACAAGGAGGGTGGAAGTGATGCTTGAGGCAACAAGTGATAGAGACAGATGGAAGTCCGTAATCGCCAACGCCATGTGGCAAGGCACTGATGATGATGATGATGATATCACTGAACAGTCTGTCTTCACTAGGCATTTTCAGATGTTCCTAAGCAACCTGACACCAGACACTAATATGACTACATGATCTCTAACGTGTATATTTAATGTAGAAGTGTTTTAAGCGCTAGCACATCTACACAGATGTTGACACGAGAGATCAGGTACAAATGTCCATTTTACCCACCAGATTGCAGGTATCCAGGCAGGATTGAACCCAGATCTTCTGGCTGCAGAGTCAGTGGCTTACCCACGGGACTACTGCGCCCACCAGAGTCATGTAAAACAATGACATACACACTAACAACTTATTGTATTCTGGGCAAGCTGTGTATCGCCTATATGCAGGCAGCTATATTCTCAATACTGTCTTCACTTTCACTAACGGCGTTTGAAATGGCTCAAGAAAGCAGAGTAGTGTAGTTGTAAGTCATTATCAAAGAAACAATGGACTGCTCCTGACTGTGTGTAACAGAGCTGTGTAGCTGTCAGTACATATCACTGAAGGGAACAGGTTCCAAGCTATGTAGCTGTCAGTGCATATCACTCAAGGGAACAGGTTCCAAGCTATGTAGCTGTCAGTGCATATTACTGAAGGGAACAGGTGCCAAGCTATGTAGCTGTCAGTGGATATCACTGAAGGTAACAGGTGCCAAGCTATGTAGCTGTCAGTGCATATCACTGAAGGGAACAGGTTCCAAGCTATGTAGCAGTCAGTGCATACTGAAGGGAACAGGTTCCAAGCTATGTAGCTGTCAGTGCATACTGAAGGGAACAGGTTCCAAGCTATGTAGTTGTCAGTGCATACTGAAGGGAACAGGTTCCAAGCTATGTAGCTGTCAGTGCATACTGAAGGGAACAGGTTCCAAGCTATGTAGTTGTCAGTGCATACTGAAGGGAACAGGTTCAAAGCTATGTAGATATCAGTGCATACTGAAGGGAACAGGTTCTAAGTCTTGTAGCTATCAGTGCATACTGAAGGGAACAGGTTCTAAGCTATGTAGCTGTCAGTGCATACTGAAGGGAACAGGTTCTAAGCTATGTAGCTGTCAGTGCATATTACTGAAGAGAACAGGTTCCAAGCTATGTAGCTGTCAGTACATATTACTGAAGGGAACAGGTTCCAAGCTATGTAGCTGTCAGTCATATTACTGAAGGGAACAGGTTCCAAGCTATGTAGCTGTCAGTGCATATTACTAAAGGGAACAGGTTCCAAGCTATGTAGCTGTCAGTGCATATTACTGAAGGGAACAGGTTCCAAGCTATGTAGCTGTCATTATATATTACTGAAGGGAACAGGTTCCAAGACTATGTAGCTGTCAGTGCATATTACTGAAGGGAACAGGTTCCAAGCTATGTAGCTGTCAGTGCATATTACTGAAGGGAACAGGTTCCAAGCTATGTAGCTGTCAGTGCATACTGAAGGGAACAGGTTCCAAGCTATGTAGCTGTCAGTGCATATTACTGAAGGAACAGGTTCCAAGCTATGTAGTTGTCAGTTTGTCAGTTGATACTGAGGGTAACAGGTTCCAAGCTATGTAGCTGTCAGTGCATATAACTGAAGGTAACAGGTTCCAAGCTATGTAGCTGTCAGTGCATATTACTGAAGGGGAACAGGTTCCAAGCCATGTAGTTGTCAGTGCATACTGAAGGGAACAGGTTCCAAGCTATGTAGCTGTCAGTCCATATTACTGAAGGGAAAAGGTACCAAGCTATGTAGCTGTCAGTGCATATTACTGAAGGTAACAGGCTCCAAACTATGTAGCTGTCAGTGCATATTACTGAAGGTAACAGGCTCCAAGCTATGTAGCTATCAGTGCATAATACTGAAGGGAACAGGTACCAAGCTATGTAGCTGTCAGTGCATAATACTGAAGGAAACAGGTACCAAGCTATGTAGCTGTCAGTGCAAAATACTGAAGGAAACAGGTACCAAGCTATGTAGCTATCAGTGAATACTGAAGGGAACAGGTTCAAAGCTATGTAGCTGTCAGTGCATATTACTGAAGGGAACAGGTTCAAATCTATGTAGCTGTCAGTGCATAATACTGAAGGAAACAGGTTCAAAGCTATGTAGCTGTCAGTGCATAATACTGAAGGAAACAGGTACCAAGCTAGGTAGCTATCAGTGAATACTGAAGGGAACAGGTTCAAAGCTATATAGCTGTCAGTGCATGTTACTGAATGGAACAGGTTCAAAGCAATGTAGCTGTCAGTGTATACTGAAGGGAACAGGTTCCAAGCTATGTAGCTGTCAGTGCATGTTACTGAACGGAACAGGTTCTAAGCTATGTAGCTGTCAGTGCATGTTACTGAAGGGAACAGGTTCCAAGCTATGTAGCTGTCAGTGCATACTGAAGGGAACAGGTTCCAAGCTATGTAGCTGTCAGTGCATACTGAAGGGAACAGGCTCCAAGCTATGTAGCTGTCAGTGCATATTACTGAAGGGAACAGGTACCAAGCTATGTAGCTGTCAGTGCACATTACTGAAGGTAACAGGCTCCAAGCTATCTAGCTGTCAGTGCATATTACTGAAGGTAACAGGCTCCAAGCTATGTAGCTGTCAGTGCATAATACTGAAGGGAACAGGTACCAAGCTAAGTAGCTGTCAGTGCATAAAACTGAAGGGAACAGGTACCAAGCTATGTAGCTGTCAGTGCATAATACTGAAGGAAACAGGTACCAAGCTATGTAGCTATCAGTGAATACTGAAGGGAACAGGTTCCAAGCTATGTAGCTGTCAGTGCATGTTACTGAATGGAACAGGTTCAAAGCTATGTAGCTGTCAGTGTATACTGAAGGGAACAGGTTCCAAGCTATGTAGCTGTCAGTGCATGTTGCTGAAGGGAACAGGTTCAAAGCTATGTAGCTGTCAGTGCATGTTACTGAAGGGAACAGGTTCAAAGCTTTGTAGCTGTCAGTGCATACTGAAGGGAACAGGTTCAAAGCTATGTAGCTGTCAGTTCATACTGAAGGGAACAGGTTCCAAGCTATGTAGCTGTCAGTGCATGTTACTGAATGGAACAGGTTTCAAGCTATGTAGCTGTCAGTGCATACTGAAGGGAACAGGTTCAAAGCTATGTAGCTGTCAGTGCATATTGAAGGGAACAGGTTCAAAGCTATGTAGTTGTCATTGCATATTGAAGGGAACAGGTGCCAAGCTATGTAGCTGTCAGTTCATACTGAAGAGAACAGGTACAAAGCTATGTAGCTGTCAGTGCATATTACTGAAGAGAACAGGTACCAAGCTATGTAGCTGTCAGTGCATGTTACTGAAAGGAACAGGTTCAAAGCTATGTAGCTGTCAGTGCATACTGAATGGAACAGGTTCAAAGCAATGTAGCTGTCAGTGTATACTGTAGGGAACAGGTTCCAAGCTATGTAGCTGTCAGTGCATGTTACTGAAGGGAACAGGTTCCAAGCTATGTAGCTGTCAGTGCATGTTACTGAAGGGAACAGGTTCAAAGCTATGTAGCTGTTAGTGCATACTGAATGGAACAGGTTCAAAGCAATGTAGCTGTCAGTGCATACTGAAGGGAACAGGTTCCAGCTATGTAGCTGTCAGTGCATACTGAAGGGAACAGGTTCCAAGCTATGTAGCTGTCAGTGCATACTGAAGGGAACAGGTTCAAAGCTATGTAGCTGTCAGTGCATGTTATTGAAGGGAACAGGTTCAAAGCTATGTAGCTGTCAGTACATATTACTGAAGGGAAAAGGTTCAAAGCTATGTAGCTGTCAGTGCATACTGAAGGGAACAAGTTCCAAGCTATGTAGTTGTCAGTGCATACTGAAGGGAACAGATGCCAAGCTATGTAGCTGTCAGTTCATACTGAAGGGAACAGGTTCCAAGCTATGTAGCTGTCAGTTCATACTGAAGGTAACAGGTTCCAAGCTATGTAGCTGTCAGTTCATACTGAAGGTAACAGGTTCCTAGCTATGTAGCTGTCAGTGCATACTGAAGGGAACAGGTTCCAAGCTATGTAGCTGTCAGTGCATACTGAAGGGAACAGGTTCTAAGCTATGTAGCTGTCAGTGCATGTTACTGAAGGGAACAGGTTCAAAGCTATGTAGCTGTCAGTACATATTACTGAAGGATGAAACACAATAGACTTTAGCTTAATGACGACAAGACAGAAGCTATCCTCATTGGCACCCGTCAGAAACTTTCCCAGCTGCCTCCTCTTTCTCTCCCATTATGTAACACATCAGTCCCAATTTCTGATTCAGCTAAAAACCTGGGTGTCTGCATTGACTCTACCCTGTCCATGAACAACTTTGTTTCTCAAACTGCCAGATCTTGCTACTATCATCTCCATCGTATAAGCCTGATCAGGAAGTATCTCTGTCGAAACAACTGCAAAACTCGTTCTCTCCTTCATAATGTCTCGCATTGACTATTGCAATTCACTCCTGTCTGGTCTTCCTGCCTCCACCATTCACATCCTACAGCGCATTCAAAACAATGCTGTACGCCTTGTACTCAAAAAGAAAAAAGCTGACCACATATCTCCTCTCCTGGCACAACTTCACTGGCTCCCTGTAACAAAGCGCATACAGTACAAACTAGACACCATGTGCTACAAAAGCCGCAATAACGCAGCCCCCGATTACCTGTCAAGCCTACTTGAGATCTATGTTCCCTCACGTACCCTCCGCTCTGCCTCCGATCCTCTGACTTTTCGCTTTCCACGCACTAAGCTCAATACCTATGGTCCACGAGCCTTCTCTGTTTCTGGTCCACTCTCCTGGAACAAACTTCCTCTCTCAGTCCGTCAGCAACCTACTTTTGCCTCCTTCAAGTCCGCTCACAAAACTCACCTTTTCTCCTCTGCATAAAATCCTAACCTCACTCAACCCCCCTCTGCAGCCTGTCTCCGCTCGGAGGGGAATCACATTGTTTTAATATATAATTGTATATGATGTGCTCTCTGTGGTTTTCCATTGGTTTTATTCTTGCTTTTATTGCTTTTATTCTTTCTCCCCATTTGTGGCCATGCGTGTGTGTGTGTGTGTGTGTGTGTGTGTGTGTGTGTGTGTGTGTGTGTGTGTGTGTGTGTGTGTGTGTGTGTGTGTGTGTGTGCATGCGTGTGTGTGCGTGCGTGCGTGTGTGCGTGTGTTTCTTTTCGGCGCTTGGATTTGATTTTGTCGAGATTTTGCGCTATATAAATATTGTAATTATTATGTATGCATGTGCGTACGTATGTATGTATGTATGTATGTATGTATGTATGTATGTATACGCTTAGATTTATGTATGTATGTATGTATGCATGTATACGCTCAGCTTAGATTTATGTATGTAAGTATGTATGCATGTATGTATGCATGTATACGCTCATATGTATGTAGGTATGTATGCATGTATACGCTCAGCGCTTAGATTTGATTTTATCAAGATTTTGCACTATATAAATAAAATATATTATTATTATTATTATTATAAGGGAACAGGTTCCAAGCTATGTAGCTGTCAGTACATATTACTGAAGGGAACAGGTACCAAGCTATGTAGCTGTCAGTGCATACTGAAGGGAACAGGTTCCAAGTCATGTAGCTGTCAGTGCATACTGAAGGTAACAGGTTCCAAGCCATGTAGCTATCAGTGCATACTGAAGGTAACAGGTTCCAAGCTATGTAGCTATCAGTCCATACTGAAGGGAATAGGTACCAAGCTATGTAGCTGTCAGTGCATATTACTGAAGGTAACAGGTTCCATGATCCAAGCTATGTAGCTGTCAGTGCATATTACTGAAGGTAACAGGTTCCAAGCTAAGTAGCTGTCAGTGCATACTGAAGGGAACAGGTTCCAAGTTATGTAGCTGTCAGTACATATTACTGAAGGGAACAGGTTCCAAGCTATGTAGCTGTCAGTGCATACTGAAGGGAACAGGTTCCAAGCTATGTAGCTGTCAGTACATATTACTGAAGGGAACAGGTTCAAAGCTATGTAGCTGTCAGTTCATACTGAAGGGAACAGGTTCCAAGCTATGTAGCTGTCAGTGCATACTAAAGGAAACAGGTGCCAAGCCATGTAGCTGTCAGTGCATACACCTTTTAGCCATGCAGCACTATTCTTTAAACCATGCTTTTAAAATTTGTTTTGCATTTTGGGAATCTTGTGTTTAGTATAAGGTACAGTTGAAATCAGAATCTGAGAGAACTAAACGCACTGTGTATATCAGTAGATACCATCCTGTTTCTCCGTACACTTACAACTCTTTTACAAGCAAAGACATTGGCAGATTCTATTTATTTCTTAGTGTTCCCTAGATTTCTGAAAAGTACAATAGCACTGATCTAATTTATGCATCAAGCAGTGGGAAAAAAATACGAGTCTTCAGTTTTTCATGTGATCACAAATACTCACAGGTTATATAAAAAGCACTGATAAAGAAGCGTTTGTCACCTTTATAGACTACAGCAAAGCATTTGATCATCATCATCATCAGGTGCCCTGCCGCATGGCGTTGGCGATCATGAACTTCCATCTGTCTCTATCTCTTGTTGCCCCTAGCATCTCCCCCACCCTCCTCGTCCCCAGCCACTCTGCAAGTCCGTCCAGCATTTTCTCCCTGGGTCTACCCGGTGTTCCCTTTCCCTCCAGCTTTCCCATTGTGACCAGGTGCTCTAAATCCCCCTTCCTCATAAAATGGCCTATAATGTTGCCTGTCTTTTCCTAATCTTCCTTATGAGTGATCTACATTGTACTTGTGTCTGCCTCCATCAAGACTGTCTCGTTTGTTTTCTTTGCTGTCCATGGAACTCTCAACATTCTTCTTAGAAACCACATCTCGGCTGCCTCTATCTTGTTCTGGCTTTGTTTCTTGATTATCCACGCCTCGCATCCGTACAACAGTATTGGTTCTACATAACATTCAAGAGCTCTACTCCAGATGTTAATTGACAGGCATTTATTGGTAAGAATGCTTGTCATCTTCTTGAATGCTGTTTTGGCTTAGCCGATTCTGCCGGCTATTTCTGATGTGCATCTGCCATCTGGTGAAATGATCGTTCCCAGATATTTAAACTTATCAACCTATCTCAAGGTTGTCCCGTTTGCTGTTATTTTTCGTGAGGGGATGTCATGTTTTTTACAGATCACCATGACTTCAGTCTTCCAGCTATTTAGTTCCAACCCCTTACCTTTGCTTTCTATTTCTGTTATATACACAAGGTTTTGTAGGTCCCTTTCATTTTCTGCAATTAACATGGCGTCCTCTGCGCATCGAATGTTGTTTATCATTTGTCCTCCAACCTTTAATCCAGGATATCATGATGTTTTCGCTGTAAAGTGAAAACAGATCTGGTGACAAAACACAACCTTGTCGGACTCCTCTTTTAATATTTTGGAAAGGGCTTATATTGTTTTCTATCCTCATTGCAGCTGTTTGTTCCCAATACACATTTCTGATTATTCGTAGATCTGTTCCATCAATATTGAGTCGTTCCATTTGGTTGATCAATTCTTCTTGTCGTACCCGATCGAAAGCCTTGGTATAATCAACAAAGCATAAATATAAATTCTTATTCATCTCGATTGACTTCTCTGTGATAGTTCTTAGGATGTATATGGCATTAGTAATAACTTTCCTTTCGACAAATCCACACTGTACTTCTGCTAGTTCTCTGTTGATTCTATTCCCTGTCCTCATCATGATTATTCTTAATAGCATTTTTGTTACATGACTCACCAAGCTGATTGTGTGATGGAGTTAGCATTCTATAGCTCCTGTATTCTTTGGAAGTGCAATGAAAATTGATTTTGACATATCTTTGGGGATTTTTCCAGTGTCATAAATCCCATTTAGGAGGACTGTTACATGTATTTTTTTCATACCAAATTCCTCCAGGGCTTCAATCATCTCTGTAGCCAAGGCTCAATGTAAATCACAAGAAGTTACAATAATAATGGGAGATTTTAATACTAACGTGGGACAGGATAGCGTGCAGGATATAGTTGGACCTCATGGCCTTGGTACACAAAATGAAAAGGGAGGGAAACTTGTAGAATGGGCATAGATGAATGAGTTCAAAGTAGGAAACACCTGGTTTGAGCAGCCTAATAGACGAAAATGGACTTGGATGTGTCCAGAAGATAATACCAAAAATCAGATTTACTTCATCCTGATCAATAAAAGATTTAAAAATTCTTTACTAATAGTAAAAACAACACCAGGCGCAGACAGCAACAGTGACCACTATCATGTAGTGGGAAGATTTAGGCTGAAATTAAGGAAAAGTAAATAGACCAAAACCAACGTCAAACTAAATCTTGGACTCTTAAAGACAGATGAAGTAATACGTACAAAAATAACGTTCGTGTTCAAAACAAAGTTAGTGCTCCGGAAGACGTTGTTGACAGTGAGAAACAATGGACAAGTTGAGAAATTTGATAAACGAAGCTTGTGAAGAAATCCCTAGAGAAGATAGAAAAATAAAAAAGAACTGGATGACAAAAGAAATTCTAGGCTTGATGGAGGAACGGAGGAAGGCAAAGAGAAAAGAGGAGACAAACAGGAAGGTAAACAAAGAAATCAGGAATAGGTGCAGTGAAGCTAAGGAAGCATGACTGAAAACAAAATGCAAAGAAATAGAAGACCAACGCAAAACGGATCCTCAGGGTATGTACAGACAAATTGAAGAAATTGTCCACAGGAAAAATACATGCACATCAACTGGTTGCTTGAAATCGAAAGATGGCACGTTTATCATGGAAAAAGACAAAATATTAGATAGATGGGGAGGGTAGCCTACATTAAACACCTTTTTGAAGATGACAGAAACGAAGAACACATTATAAGATTAGATTTGATTTTATCAAGATTTTGCGCTATATAAATATTGTAATTATTATTATTATTATTATAAGAAAGAACATTGAAGGACCACCCATACTGAAAGATGAAGTTAGAGCAGAACTGAAGAAGATGAAACCTGGAAAAGCTCCAGGACCAGATGTGAAACAGTCGGTGACAAAATACAGTACTGTGAGAGATGTTCTATCAGACGATCAAACTGGCGCACAGGGTGAGGATAGTGTCAGCAGTTTAATATATGTAATACACATCAGTAACACAGGCCTACTGACACACAGGCCTACTGACACACAGGCCTACTGACACACAGGCCTACTGACACACAGGCCTACTGACACAAAGGCCTACTGACAACTCCAACATCACAATCAGTGGTATGGCAGTTCTTAATGAAATGAAAAAGACAATAAACAGAGCCATTCATAGTTCCAGCGAGGATAAAGAAGAGAATTCAAGTGCTGGAGTCGGGACAAATTAGAAAAAAGACAGATTTACTGCCCACCTAATTGAATGACTCATCATCATGTGCCCTGTCACGTGGCGTTAGTGATCATAACCCTCCATATCTTTTGCCACTGCAGGTACATCGCCCACCCTCTCTGTCCTCAGCCACTCTGCAAGTGCGTCATATATGTTCTCCCTAGATCTGCTTGGAGCTATTTTTCTCTCCAGCTTTCCTGTTGTGACCAGGTGGTCTAGTTTCTCTGGCCTCATAAAATGTCCTATGAGCGTTGTTTGTCTTTATCTAATGTTCATTAATATTCTTTTTCTGTTTGCCTCTTTCAAGACTGTCTCGTTTGTTTTCTTTGCTGTTCATGGAAGTCATAACATTCGTCTTAGAAACCACATTGCAGCTGCCTCAATCTTGCTTTGGCTTTGCACGTCGACGGTCCACGCTTCACATCCATACAACAGTATCAGTTCTATATAACACCGAAGAACTCTCTTCCTGATGTTAATTGATAGCCATTTGTTGTAAGAATGCTTTTCGTTTTCTTGAATGCTGTTTTAGCTTAGCCGATTCTGCTAGTTATTTATAATGTGCATCTGCCGTCTGGTGAGATCTTAATTACTTATAAGCTTGTGTCAATGTTGTGCCGTCTGCTGTTACTTTGCATGAGGGGATTTCTTGTTTTTTACTGATTACTATGGCTTCAGTCTTCTTGCTATTTAACTCCAGCCCTTTATTTCTGTTGCCTATTTCTATTATGTTTACAAGATTTTGTAATTTTATTTTCAGTTTTGCAATTTGAACAGTGTCATCTGCGTAACGAAGATTGTTTATTATTTTCCTCCAGTCTTTCTCCAAGGGCATTCCTCTAGGTTTCACATGAAAGTTTCAATATAAAGTGAAAATAAATCTGGTGACAGAACACATTTTTGCCTAACCATTTTATTTATGGTATTTTTTGAAACAGCTTACACCATCTTTTACTCCCATTGCTGCTGTTTGTTCCCAATACATATTCCTTATCGTTCTTAGATCCTTCCCCCAGCATTGAGCCTTTCTACATGGTTGATTAGTTTTCTGTTTCTTACCTGATGAAAAAAAAACACTTGGTATAATCAACAAAACGTAAATATGAATATTTCTTCAACTCCATTTATCTTTCTGTGAGAGTTCTTAAGATGCATGTGGCATTAATAGTTCCTTTCCCTTCAAAAAACCCACATTGTTTTGTGCTATTTTTCTTTGATTTTGTTCCATGTTCCTAATTTATGTAAAGGAACATTGAAGAAATTGCCCACAGGAAAAGACGTGCACGTCAACAGATTGCATAACATCTAAAGATGGTACGATTATTATGGGGAAAAAACAAATATCAAATAGATGAGGAGAGCAAATAAAAGGCTTTTTGATGATGACAGAAAGGAAGAACACATCATAAATATTGTAATTATTATTATTATAACATTTAGGCCACTGGTGTTGGTTATTTTCTCGATGTATGAAATTGGAGGTATGCCTTTCTTCCTTTTTATCACTGTTTTTCCTTGAAGGATGGTTGTCATGAGGTCCGTCTCTTTGTTGCGTGACACATAGCCAGTGTGTTCTAGTCTTCTCTTGTTGATGTCTGCTAGTAGTTTTCTGGTGCTGTCAATTTCTTCCAAGACACTTTCGCTGGTTCTTCTGTCTATTTGACACGTAGCAGTCTCCGATAAAACCATATCTCCGCTGCCTCGATTCTTGTGCAATCAGTTTTTTTCAGAATCCAGGTTTTGCAGTCATAAGTCATGACTGGCCAGATCAAATATTTTAGAAGTCTAACTTTCAGGCCATTTGGTGTGCCTCCGTCTTTCCAGATATTGTTGAGTTGTACTAGTTTTTGCTTTGCTATTCCAATTCTCATTTTGATGTCTTTGGAGCACGTTCCATCATCAGTTTCTACAGAGCCAAGATATTTGAAATCCTTAAAATTTTCCAAAAGAACTTTATTAATTGAGATGTCATGATTGTTTTCAGTGTCTTTGCCTTTGATGTGTAGCACTTTTGTTTTCTTGGCGTTCAAGTGTAGACCAGTCTTTTTGCCTGCTGCATCTATCCTGTATAGAATTCTTTTCTTGCTGATTATGTTGTCTGCTAACAGCGCAGTACCATTTGCATAGCGCAGATTTGTCAGATATTTGTCCTCCCATCTTTACGTCCATGCCTTCGATGTCAGCATTTCTCATGACTTGTTCCGTGTAGATGTTGAAGGGATATGGTGAGAGGATACAACCTTGTCTGACTCCCCTGTGAATGTTGAAGACTTCACATCTCTGCAGCCTTTTGGTCTTTATATAATGAGGCAATTAATGCAATGATGTGTTTGGAAAAGCCCATTTTGACCATTGTGTTGAACAGGTGGAGTTGAATTTGGTACGGAAAAAATATGGCAGTCCTCCTAAATGAACTGTATGACACCAGAAAAATCCGTAAAGATATGCCAAAATAAATTTTCATAGCACTCCCAAAGAAAGCAAGGGCTATATAATGCGAACTCAATCGTACAATCACTTTGATGAATCATGTGACAATGATACTATTAAGAATAAACATGATGACGACAAGGGACAGAATCGAAAGAGAAAATTAAATGACAGAAATCAAGTATTTCTCTACCAATACTGATGATGAGTGATATAATAATTACAATATTTATATAGCGCAAAATCTTGATAAAATCAAATCTAAGCGCTGAAGCAGACACACACGCAAGCACGCACGCACGCACGCACGCACACACACGCACGCACACACACACACACACACACACACACACAACGCATGGCTATAAATGGGGAGAAAGAATAAAAGCAATAAAAGCAAGAATAAAACCAATGGAAAATTATAGAGAGCATAGCATATACAATTATATATTATAACCATGTGATTCCTTCCGAGCGGAGACAGGCTGCAGAGGGGGGGGGGGGGTTGAGTGAGGTTAGGATTTTATGCAGAGGAGAAAAGGTGAGTTTTGAGAGCGGACTTGAAGGAGACAAAAGTAGGTTGCTGACGGACTGAGAGAGGAAGTTTGTTCCAGGAGAGTGGACCAGAAACAGAGAAGGCTCGTGGACCATAGGTATTGAGCTTAGTGCGTGGAAAGCGAAAAGTCAGAGGATCGGAGGCAGAGCGGAGGGTACGTGAGGGAACATAGATCTCAAGTAGGCTTGACAGGTAATCGGGGGCTGAGTTATTGAGGCTTTTGTAGCACATGGTGTCTAGTTTGTACTGTATGCGCTTTGATACAGGGAGCCAGTGAAGTTGTGCCAGGAGAGGAGATATGTGGTCAGCTTTTTTCTTTTTGAGTACAAGGCGTACAGCATTGTTTTGAATGCGCTGTAGGATGTGAATGGTGGAGGCAGGAAGACCAGACAGGAGTGAATTGCAATAGTCAATGCGAGACATTATGAAGGAGAGAACGAGTTTTGCAGTTGTTTCGACAGAGAGATACTTCCTGATCAGGCTTATACGATGGAGATGATAGTAGCAGGATCTGGCAGTTTGAGTAACAAAGTTGTTCATGGAGAGGGTAGAGTCAATGCAGACACCAAGGTTTTTAGCTGAATCAGAAATTGGGACTGATGTGTTACATAATGGGAGAGAAAGAGGAGGCAGCTGAGAAAGTTTCTGACGGGTGCCAATGAGGATAGCTTCTGTTTTGTCGTCATTAAGCTGAAGTCTATGACTCTAACAAAACTCGAAACAATGTTGTGGTGTTTCATTAGATTGAAGTCAGTCAGTCATGATGTTAATGCCATCGTTTCATTGACCATAGCTCCCCCATCACTTGTGTTCCCTGTGAATGGGCTGACAGTCTAAAACAGTAAACAATCATATATGTATTCGTTTTCTTATTCCTTCATTCTCTCTCTCTCTTTTTTTTCTTGCTCTCTCTAAGAGAATAAATAAACATAAATTAATCCTCAATAGGGTTATGAAGTCTGGCATGTTGGTGATGGTGAACTGTGTTTTTTGACTCTGTCTTTTATTATGCTTCTCTTCTTCATAAAGAACTTATAATAATAATAATAATAAAGAGCATTTATATAGCGCCTAATCTGATGAAAACAAGAGCCCTAAGCGCTTACAGGTATCACGCAGACACAACCAAACACACACACACACACACACACACACACACACACACACACACACACACACACACACACACACACACACACACACACACACGCACACACACACCAGCCGACATTCAAGGCTCAAAAGACAACAAGGGGGGATTTGGGGAAGTTAGGTGGTAGAGTCTTTATAAGTATCATGAGAGGGACTGGAAGAGATGGGTTTTCAGAGAGGACTTGAAAGAAGTGAGAGTTGCAGAGTGGCGAACAGAGACAGGGAGCTGATTCCAGATTACAGGGGCCTGATAGGAAAAGGAGCGTTGACCATAAGTTTTAGTGCGACAGAATGGTATGCGGAAGGTACGAGTATCAGCCGAGGAACGAAGTTGACGAGAGGGGGTGTACAGATGGAGGAGGTCAGAGATGTAAGGGGGTGCAAGACCGTTGAGAGACTTAAAACATAACAAAGCAATCTGGAAGATGATGAAAAATCTCCCACAGTACACTCAACTCTTCTTTTCACCCAATGGAAAGGTGACATTTTTTCAGCATCAAAGAACTTGGCACATTCACGGTTAAAGACAAACGAACTCTAAAGAGCCTGAATTGGTCATCGTATTCTATCTCCATGTTTTGAAATGTTTCCAGTGAATTTAATGTCACTTTATTTATTCGTTTGACTGTCTTCCCCTTTTCAGGTTTGAACTGATTTTGACTGTGGGAAATACTAGTTCATTGTTCACGTGCTGTAGCCTATTTCTTTCGCATGAAGTTGACTGTCGATGATTATTCTTTCTGAACTGTATTAAACACTTTTTTTGTACTAAAATGATTATTTATTTCAGGCATTTGAGAGGGTTCTTTTGAAAGATCAATGTCTCTGTGAAATGGTCAATGACCTTGTATGCGTATGACTGATTCGGTGATTGTTAAATATATAAAAGTAAATCTTACTATATTAACGATTCCACAGCTGTTTAGGGTTTGGTACATTTTCTAAGGTAGTTGGTGATATTGTTTGAATGAAGACGTCCCTTGCATTTCTAGATTAAGTTAGCTGGAGACTGCTAAAACATGTGGTTGGGAATGATGTAAGGTCACCAGTTGATGTGTTGGACTTCCTAGACACATAAGATGTGAAAATGAGACCAGCATCTATTCGGATGGTACTTGTTCTAATGTAAGATGTGATTAATATTACTTGAACAGTCTGACAGTTTTATTGTTTAGACATTGTGGACGCAGATTGCAATTGCACCACTGTAGCACCATGCTGTAGACATCTAAGATGGAATAATAAAGAAAAGACAGGCTAAATAAAATTGATAAAGTTTTCCTTGGTCTGTCTGCAGAATGTTTGATGAGTGCAGATGAAATTTGTGTTTTCTGACCTATTCTCTACTGAGCTACATTACTGTCATGAAAGGGCATCCAAAGACTCTCTTTTTCCACCCAACTGCAAATTGAAAAACCAATCAATAACTAAAAAATCTTCCTTTTCGATCAGCTACAAAAACACAGTCAACGTTGGTACAAATCCTCAGTTTCAAATGAGGGATAAGGGAGTTGTCTTACTTGCAGTATTTGAACAACTAACAAAATTAATAGAAAACAGAAAATCAAGTAAACAAAGCAGATGTTGTACAAGACAGAATACAATGTCTGGTTTGTACCAACAACAAAAAAACAGACTTTAGACAAGACATAATTCATTGTCTGACCTCAAAGAATACAAACAAAACAGAACGCTGTAAGGGAGACACTGCTAAAAGCATTGTATCTCATTATGAATAGTGTTATCACCACGAGTTTTCATATACTTATTTACATGGAACGTTTTGTTGAAACAGAGAGTCGTGACTTCAACATTTGTAAGACCTTCTCTTCTCGCCTTTGTTGTCGCCGCTGTGTTGCACTACTCAACACATACAGCAAGGGACTGAGTGCAGAACTGAGTGGTAAGATGAACACAACAACAGCAACGTAGATCTTGTTTGGTGCATCAGCATCACCACTTGTCACCAGCGTCGTAAGACCCAGGGAGAACCAACACACAACATCTGTCAACGCCATCTTGACCAAAAGGTGTCCAGAAAAATACATGGACCTCTTGTCAGGATCCAGTAGAATTTGGTATTTTGGTGTTTGTCTACAGATGATGCCTTGGCCTGCAGCAACCACAGAGTATAAGATAAAATTGAATATCACAATAACCTTGAACCAACGGAACTGCTGATGACAATTGTAACAGTCAACTAAAGCCAGACGACACAAACCAGACTGATCATCAACACCCCAGTGGGACAGTCCAGGGAGAAATGGTGTCACTGACAACATTATTCCCAGACTCCACATAACTCCACAAACTATAATTGTTGAACACTGGTCCAGCTTAAGGTGCCTGGTCAATGGACAACAGAGTACAATAACGTGATCTAGTGTCATGAACAAAATAATCAGAACTGACACTTCACTGGACAGAAGAGAAAGAAAACCAGCCGTCTTACAGGTCAAACTGTTGATCCATGTCTTTTCAAAAAGAAAGTATTTTCCTCTGGACACTGCGTGAGCGAATGTGTTTATACAGGTGTTGATTCCCATACATGTTTTAGCGACCTGAAAATGAAGAAGGAACTTGGTGAAACTTCCTTCAAATGTTTGCTGTGTAACACAGAGAGATATGGTAGATATAGAATTACCCAAAACAGCGCAAACACACTTATCAACACACAGAACAGTCTGTGCAGTTCAGTTGGTAATAGGTCTGTGCAAGTAGAAAACATAGGTTGTGGCGATGAACACGTTTTTCTTTTTGCCTGTTCCGGAAGTAAAATCGCGCAACAAATCCAAAAGTTTGATGAGAGCACAGTTTTCAAATAACTTGACCCTAACCATAGATTTATATTATAATTGGTCACAGGGTTCCCTCTTAAGTCCAGTTCAGTCAGTTGTGGGGTGCTTTTAAAGCCCGCAGATTCAATAGACGTGACAACAGACGAAGACAAATTCAAATAACGTGTCTCAGGTAAGTACATACACAGCTTTTTATATATTTCTAGGCGTGTTCTCGACAAATCTAATTTCTTCAAGCTGTAATGCACGCTATATGCCGTACATATCATTGATGAAAGAGGGTTGTTTGTCAAAATGAGTATCCTTAAATTCCACGCCTGCAAGAATGTATTCATGTTGACAGTTTTCAAGTTGTTACTGGACAGATCAATAAACTGCAGGTTTCCAGTGTGCATGTCTGATATATCATTTAAGGAACAGCAGGAAAGACTCAAATGAATAAGACAATTACTGGTACTAAAATTAGTCAGCGTCAGTCCTGAGCCTTTGGCGTCTACATAACGAAGACGTGGACAGAGGTGAACAGGGAAAGGACTGCTACACAGCACAGAGAGACCTTGGCACAGACATCCTTCAGGACATGTCGTATCACACAGCCATTCATCATCACGCTGTGGACACTGACCCCAGCCATCACACAGGTGATCCTCATGCACGCATACACTAGAAGTTCGACATTGGTAGAAACCAGAACAGGTCACTGTTTCACAGTCTTGTTCATCCTCACCATAAGTACAGTCTGAAAATCCGTTACACCGTGTGTAGACAGGGAGACAGTACAGCCAGTCATATGTACAACGATAATGAGTATAAGGACAAGACTCATCAGTCTTCATGGCCTTCTGAATAAAATAGCCAGTGCCATCAATGCTGATGATGATAGCTGTCCTTTGATCAGCCTCTCTGTGATGGAAACTGTCTGATTTGACCCCAGTACAATCATCTTCATCAGAGTTGTCCAGACAATCTGAATGTCCATTGCATTGCTGCTTGTACCCAACACACTGGGCGTTGGAGCACAGAAAGCCATCACAGGCGGGATGTTGACAAAATGACTCATCACTGTCATCTGGACAGTCGTGCCGGAAGTCACACACCAGGGTGTAAGGCAAGGTTGTCATGTCATCATCACACACAAACATAGCAATGGAGTATAGAAACGCTCTTCCATGAAGACCTGTTGTATTCTTTGTCTGACCCCTGATGTCCATCAACACACAAGAATGTGGATACGCCATCTTTCCACATCGACTGCTAGTGTCACATGACATAAAGTTGTAAGTCACGTGACCACGATGACACACCCACATGACTTGTGATGTCTGTGTGAAGATGGGTAAAAGTGAGGGTGGCTTAGGAAACTGGACACCCGGCGCTGCAGTTCTACTTTCTGCTGGCGTTTGGAATTCACACACTACTCCATTTGGATAGGGATAATGTGGCATACTGTCCAGCACCATGTTAGCAACAATGATCTCAACGACAACCCTTGAAGGCCTGTATGGTTCTTCAGGGTTGAAATGATTCAGGTTGTAAATAATGGTGTTATCTGCCCACTGTCGAAACTTACTGTACATAATGGGTACAGAGGCCCACCCTGACATACACCCTATGAACACGCTGACGTAGTAGACGGTTTTAAAAAAGATACGAAACTCATTTTGCTCCTGTTTTGTTTTGATTGAAGCTAGTTGACCACCTATCTTGAAGCACTGGTGTTCTAGCTCCCGCCTTCTGAAAGACCCTTTCACTGCAGCGTACTTCAGACATTTGTTATGTGAAGCCACCAGACCCTGACAATCAGGACTGCTGAAGGGACACTGTTCTGTTTCATCCTGTCCACCTTCACACTCTATCTTCAAATTACAGTCCATATGACGTTGAAAGCTGGAAAAGTAATCCATAGAACAGTTAAACTGACCATTGGGTAGCTGTGTGGGTTGTTCAGTCTTGGGGTGAAAGGAAAAGAGCAATTCCTGTTTCAATTCACAGTCAATATTTGAATCTGCAAGGACGTCGATGTATAGATGAGAAGCAGGGAAGACCATGGGCGACTTTTCTTCTTCACAGCACCAGCGTACAACATTTTTGACATCTGTATTTGGTTCCATGTAAATTAGCTTTGTGCATGTCGTATACGAGAGGGAATAGTGGATAAATGATCGAAAACTGACCATGATGACCCAGTGAAGGGGCCCTTTTAGTTCTTCAGTGATATGAACATCAGAGAAAGCCAAAGAACCTGTGTGCCGAGCTGGCAATAGAACATATCCTGAATGTTCTGACGTGTATCTTACGATGAAACCATGCTCTTTAATTCGTTCTGTGGTTATGGTTATTGCTGGATGGTTCCAGTGTGTCAAGAAGACAGGTTTGTTGTACGACTCAAAGATGTTTTCTTGAAGTGAGTGTACCCCACATTGTATAAAATGGTCTGTCACAAGATAATAGTCAATACTGATCTGAGTTCTCCACCAGCTGGACTCACACCAGAACGCCAGCCTACGCCAAGTGACACGGACAAACATGTGTTGTGGAACATTAATGTGGACACGACAGTAGACTGCAGAATGTCCACACACCCCATGCACCACGCCCTGACCACTGGTGAAGTCAGGCAGATTGTACGCTTCACAGTCTTGTGCGTTGACCTCTACGACTGTGATGTTTGTTTGGTCATGCAGATAGTCCACTCCCGGACACCATTCATTCATCTTCAGTAAAAAAGATGTGATGTTGGTGGTGGTGTTAGTGGTATTGATGGTGGTGTCAGTAGTGTCGATGGTGGTGTCAGCAGTATTGATGGTAGTGTTGGTGGTGGTGTTAGCGGTGTTCATGGTGGGATTGACACTACTTACACGTGAAAGTAAGTCAGCACTAACCAAACCTATGCCTATTAATACCATGGCCAATAAAAACATTGACAGCCGTACAGTCTGACCACACAAGTTGGAATATCTGACTATGTCATTAATACCCATGGCTCTGTGCTCCATCTCGATCTTGTTTAGAAAAAAATACTGATTCTTATATATCAACAAGTGACATGTATATTTGTGTGTGAGTTTTTATCGAACATTGATTATTTGTATTAAATCCACAAAACAGATACTGTGATCTACCAACTTTCACCCTTGTAAAACACCCAAGCATCATCATGGAAACAAAGTCAGGCTTGCCAGTGAAATCTTTGTTCCCACACTGATACACCAGTGCTAAACTTGGTCTCTTAACAAAAATATTGACAAAAAGAAAGATCCTAACTGCAAGATGAAATGTCTCAGAGGAGCAGCATGTTAATTGTTAGACATTTGTCGGTAAGAACGCTTTTTATCTTCTTGAATGTTGTTTTGTCTTGGCCAACTGTGCTATATTCCAAAAGAATATGGACTGCATGAGTGCACTTCACCAATGCCTCCCCCCCACCCCCACTCCAGATTTACGTTATAGAAACCCACTTACAGCAAATGCAAATTCATCAAATCAGTGATGATGAAACGTTGACTGTCTTTTATCTCATCATCTTGCGTTAGGCTGGAGCTTGTGATATATGACAGTTTCTTTCTATATAGCGATATATATATATATATATATATATATATATATACATACATACACACACATATATATATATGTATATATATATATACATTTCGCTCTATAGACAAGCTCCCTTTTCATTTCCATTGTTGTGATTCTTTGATAATAAATATGTTACAGATAGATGATGTGAATGTCTGCTTTCACTATGACAAAGTACTCTATGTTGCTGCATTCTTCATAATTCAACATTATTTCACCACTTAAGAGCACATTGATATGCCAGTTTCCGGACTGATACAGTCTGTAGTGTATCACTTTGTGGAGAAACTCACTGAGATTCTATAAACTACTTTTTGAGCATTTCCTGGATGTCTTTCGGACTGACACATCTCAAGATAATAATAATAATAATAATGTTTATTTGTATAGCGCATATTCCATATAAAAACATGCTAACCAGCGCTTTACATTTCGCAAGAAAGGCAAAAGGTGATAAAAAATGTTCACAATTACATACACAATAAGATAAACAACAAACATTAAAGTTATACAAGTAAGAAGACACATAAGAAACCACAGAATATTAAAATTTAAACACTGACTTATGTAATGAAGAATGATTAACAGATTTTTCATATGAATAAAGAGGCATACTGTGTTTATATATTGCTGCGTGTGTGTGCTTGCGTACGTGTGTGTGTGTGTGTACGTGTGTGTGTGCGTACGTGTGCGTTGCTGTGCGCGTGTGTGTTTGTAAGAATGTGTGTGTGTGTGTGTGTGTGTGTGTGTGTGTGTGTGTGTGTGTGTGTGTGTGTGTGTGTGTGTGTGTTGTGTGTGTGTGTGTGTGTAGTGTGTGTGTGTAAGAGAGAGAGAGTGTGTGTGCGTATGCTATGTTTGCATGCGTGTGTGTGTGTTTATGCATGCAATAGTTGTACATAAAATAATAATCAATATTTTGAATGAAGATATAAACAGAAAAATTCTAATCCATATACAGGAAAAACATTATAACTTCAGTATTACAGCATTAACACCTTGACAATCAAAATTACCTCACAAATTATAAACTATTCGCATATCATATATCACAATTTACATACAAACAAAGATTTTTAAAAGTTTCTTAAAGTATTTCAGTCTTTCCCACTCAATTTCTCCCCTATCCCTTCCTCAGCTGTACACATACAGTGATACACACACATGCTCACTCAAGCACACGCACACACACACACACACACACACACACACACACACACACACACACACACACACACCACATACACACATGCACGCACACACACACCTTGCTCTATATGCCCTTATACAAAATACTGTTATACAGGCAGGAGAGATTAGTCTGATGACAGACTTGCAAACTAAGGCTCTTCAGGTTAGATGAGTTTAAAAGAGGTGGGTTTTCAGGTGCCGTTTGAAGGTTGAGAAACACTTAGTTTTTCTGAGAGACAGTGGTAGAGAGTTTCATACATGTGGGCCAAAGACAGAGAAAGATTTTTTACCAAAGGTGTCTAGAGAGAAGCGAGGAACAGTCAACAGTAAGGTGTCAGAAGAGCGGAGCGTTCGAGAAGGTTTGTAACCCTGCAGGAGGTTGGCAAGATAGGATGGCATGTTCTCGTGATAGATACACTGAAAGCAGAGACAGGCAACTTTATATTGAATCCTAGCCTTTACCGGGAGCCAATGAATGTTTCTAAGCAGAGATTTTGCACTCTCACGCCTGGGCTTGCGGAGAACAAGGCGAGCCGCGTGGTTCTGTATGCGCTGAAGTTTAGATAGTTGATTGTCATAGAGACCTGCGAATAGAGAGTTACAATAGTCCAGTCTAGATAGTATGAAAGAGACAGCAAGCTTATTGGTAGCATCAGTGGAAAGGAAGGAGCGAATCTTACCTATTCTGCGTAGCTGATAGTACAGAGTACGGCACAACTGTTTGACATGGGCTTCCATAGACAGTGTTTCATCCAGGTAGAAGCCAAGGTTTCTAACAGTTTGTGAGAAAGATACATCACAACCAGAGATAAACATGGGGGCATGAGTAACCTGATTGACCTTTGACTTAGTACCAGTAACAATAAGCTCAGTTTTATCATCATTCATCTTCAGCTTGTTTTCACTCATCCACTTGGAGACATCCTCTATACAATCTCTCAGACTGCACGCAAGAGCGTCAAAATCTGATGGGGCAGAGGAGCTATGCACCACAAAGAAGTGGTATGAGTGACCTGACTGATGAATGATAGCGCTGAGAGGTTGTATATACATAGTGAACAGGATAGGTCCCAAGACAGAACCTTGTGGGACACCACATTTCAGCACAGATGGATTTGATTTGTGGCCAATGACAACAGGCTGGATACGGCCAGTCAAATAGGAGGTAAACCAGTCCAGAACCGTTCCAGAACAGCCAAAATTGGTACGCAACCGCGTTATGATGATGCTATGGTCTATGGTGTCAAATGCTGCTGACAAGTCAAGCAGTGACAAGATAGACACACTTCCATTATCTAAAGCCTGAAGGAGGTCATTGACCACACGCAATAGAGCGGTTTCTGTGCTATGACACTTACGGTAGGCTGACTGGAACGGCTCTAGCAGGTTTTGAGATTCCAGCTGTTCGAGTACAATACGTTCCAACACCTTTGATAGGAATGGTAGATTGGAAACTGGACGATAATTCTTCAAGCAGTCTGGGTCGAGATTTGCCTTCTTCAGAAGGGGCTTGACAAGAGCGTGCTTAAAGCACTGAGGCACAACACCAGATGACAAGGACTTATTCATATCTGTGACAATTGGAGTAATTTCATCTAGACAATTAAATAGGATAGAGGCAGGGATAGGGTCAAGGTCACAGGACTTCTTTGGCATTTTCTTCAGTATCTCTCTCACACAACCCTCAGACATAAGCTCAAAATTTTCTAGCTGTGTACCAGAGAACACAACAGCATCAGTGGGGCTTGGTGTATCAGGGTCAAAGCTGCTTCTGATCCGTTCAATCTTTCCAACAAAAAATTCATTGAATTTATCAGGAAGAGACTCTGGGGGGATGTTAGAAGGAAGCACAGTATCTCCAGCTTTTCCCAGCAACTGATCACTGAGGTGGAAGAGTTCTCTGGAACTATCAGCGCCTGCTATCTTACCACATATGTACTTTTTCTTTGCTTCACATATCATATTTATAACTATGTTACGCTGCTCTGCATATATTTCTCTATGAACGGTCAGACCGGACTCACGCCACGCACGCTCAGCGGTACGCCGTAGCACTTTAGCATGAATGACTTCAAGAGTCATCCAAGGGGCGGATATACGGTCTGACACAGTACGCATAACAAGAGGGGCGTGTTGGTCAAGCAGCTGACGCAAGCATGTGTTGTAAGTACATATGGGATCAGATGAATTCGACTGACAGGCTGACTCAAGTGCTCTATGAACATCAGTCTTGAAAACATTCTTCTCAATAGCCTTAAGATTGCGTGAAGCGATTTTCTTTGTTGCTTTGCCTGGTTTTCTAAGAGACAGTTCAAAGGAAATGACAACATGATCAGATAACAGCATGTCACGAACAGATAAATCAACTACATCAGAAACACAGTTTGCGATTAGCCAATCTAAAGTATGGCCTTTGCGTTGAGTAGGTACATTGATCATTTGTTGCAGACTAAAATTTTCAAGATCGGCATTTAAAGCAACAGTACAGCGATCAGAGGGATTATCAAAATGGACATTTATATCACCAACAACAAATAGCCTTTCGTAGGTATTGTACGATTCGAGCAGGTCGGGGAACTGGTCCAAGAACATTGATATCTTGAGTTTGTTTTTGACACTAGGTGGGGGACGGTACACGCAAAGAAACACAGAGGTCTGACCATCAAAGTCCAGGCGGACCTCACACACCTCAAAAGCTGTAAAAGGAAAGTCTTTGGATGGAAAGTAAATGTGTTTTTTAAGACTGTTTCTGTATATCACAGCAATGCCACCTCCAGCTCTGTCCTGCCGTGGATAAGAAATCAAGATACAATTGATTCATCCAGTGTGGACTGTTCCAACGGTACACATTTGCCATATCTAGCACACCATGTCGAGGTCCGTTTTCTTTGCTTTACCTCTTTGGATTGCATTCCATATCGTTATAGCATACTCACTTGGTGGTAGTGAGGAACAATGGACGCAATTGAGAAACTCGATGAATGAAGCTTGTGAAGAAATCTCTAGTGTTGAAAGAAAAGCAAAAAAGAACTGATGACAAAGGAAATTATAAGCTTGATGGAAGAATGGAGGGAGGCAAAGCGAAATGAGGAAGAATACAAGAGGATAAACAGGGAAAACAGGAATAGGTGCAAAGAAGCTAAGGAAGCTTGGCTGGAAACAAAGTGCTAAGAAATATAAGACCGACACAAAACAGATCTTCAAAGTATTACAGAAACATTAAAGGACACGGGGAGAAAATATTGGACGGACTCGCAGGATGGCTCAGGACAGAGAGGCTGGGTGATGTACTTGCAGCAGCAGGGACACATTCGTGTGGAGGGTTATGATCGCCAACGCTATGCCACAGGGCAACTGATGACGATAATGATGATGGCATATTCAACACAGCCTGACACTCCCAGTATACCTCCTTTCTGGACTTACACACCCATGTACTTATTGACGATTGTTAACTATCACGGGTTGAGTTATTGCCTCAACATCAAGGCAGTGGCACTGGGAGAGATGTACACGGACAAATGTGTTGCTAAAGTTTATGAGTATAAAATGTCACATGTTAGGTTTATGACATTTGAACAACTTTCACGATTTCCTGATTTGCTCTGTCGACATTCACAAGCAGGAAGTGTTACCAATGTTTCCTCTTAATGCTGCACTGTTCCAGTGCTAGTGTCCATTCACTTGGCAGGCTGAGCCCCGCTAACACACTGCGGACACTTTGATACAGTTGACTAAATTCTGAAGATAATTGCAGATAGTTTTGAAGATTCATATAATGATATTGACCACAGTGACTAGGAGGACGCAGCCAGCTTTTCCCCAAGACTAACGGTAGACTACATATCAACAGAGCTGACCAAGGCAAAGGATCCAGCTCATCCATACCCTCTGCTGCAAAATATGGAATACATGAAAATGGCGGGAAAAGTGGAAACAACAGGAACTAGTGATGCCTTAAGCATTTGCTTTTCCATCTTGACATTCTCTACTTTTCCCTTTTGCAGCAATGTCCACTTATTCCATTTTGCGATTTTTTTTCAAACTTAAAAAAAGTGATTCTGTAGAGTGTCTAAACATTTCTCGTCACCTAAGGTACCTGCTGGCATCCCAGGCTGGTTTTCAGGACTGGAATGCGCTCATTGCAAGTAAACTGGGGAACAGTAGCTCCATTATCCTTCTTCCACATCGCAGAGAGGAAAATATAGCACTAAAATTCACATGCTTTTAATGACAACATTTATAAGACGCCAAATCTTGATACAAAAATCAAACCAACGCAGGCAAACACATCATTCACTGAAGCAGTCACCCAGCAACGACCAAAACTCCCAGGCAAAAAAGCACGTGCAAACTGGGATGGAGAAGACATAGTGGGGCAAAAGAGTGGGCACATAGAAGAGGAAACACTGCTGGACAAAAAAGAATGTCTTCAGGTTGGACTTGAGCCATGACAGAGTATGTGACTGTCAAACAGTCAGAGAGAAAGAGCAGTTACTGACCATGGAATATCTGTATTCAGGACATCAGGAAGAGAGCTTTTCAGTGTTAGATAGAACCAATACTGTTGTACGGATGTGAATCCTGGACAATCAACAAACAAAGTTAAAGCAATATCAAGGCAGTTGAAGTATGATTTCTAAGAATATTGTTAGGATTTTCATGGAAAGCAAAGAAAGTAAATGAGACAACCTTGAGAGAAGTAAAGGCAAGAAGAACGTTAACAGAGAAAATTATCCAAAGATAAGCAAAACCTATAGGACGTTTCATGAGGGAAAAGAACGTTGAACACCTGGTCACAGCAAGTCAGATCCAAGGAGATACATTCGACAGTTTTGCAGGCCACAGGCCACAAAATTCTAAATACTTTGGAGGCTTGCGACAGGAGAAGCGCGTAAGCTAGGGAGCAGAGTTACCTGAATTAATGCGAGACAAGATAAGAAAAGTCGCAAATTTAGATGCCGCTGAACACCTGCAGTATTGATGAGCAAATGTGATATACTAGTCAATGACACGTCTGTAAAGTGGGTGAGACTTGACTGTGAGGTTCTAGTCTTCCAACAAGCCCGTAGCACGCTCAATTTTGAATAGCAATCGACAAGGACCAAACAATGGCACAAATATCTTTCTTTGACCGGTTGGGGTTTGAACTCATGTCCTGTCAGACAGTAGTTCATTGCACTAAGAACTTTGGCACGATGACTGGTGTTCTATAATGTTTGTAACCTGAATAGAAAATCTACATTTCTTAGCTTTAAGGGCACTGCAGCACTTACATCATGAGAGAGAGAGAGATTGAGAGAGTGAGAGAGACAGAGACACAGAGACACACACACACACACACACACAGAGAGAGAGAGAGAGAGAGAGAGAGAGAGAGAGAGAGAGAGAGAGAGAAGTGCAGTGAACACCAGAGTCGATCTAACCGTCAACAGAACGTGTACAGTTGTCTATGTTCACAATATATACCAAACACCCAGATCAAGTCTTCAGACCTTTCCAATACTCCTGATAAATTTACGACTCTGACTCAGACATTTGAGATACGCTAAAGGCAACGATGATTTATTGACTCTGAGGAAACTGAAACATTTTCGGCGTTTGTTTGTTGCCAAGATTTACTATCATCTTCAATTCATTCCCGTTTGTTGTTGTTGTTGTTGTTTGCGATGCCATGTTTTTTTTGGTTTTATTTTCATAATAATAATAATAATAATTACAATATTTATATAGCGCAAAATCTTGATAAAATCAAATCTAAGCGCTGAAGCAGACACACACGCAAGCACGCACGCACGCACGCACGCACACACACGCACGCACGCACACACACACACACACACACACACACACACACACACACACACACACACGCATGGCTATAAATGGGGAGAAAGAATAAAAGCAATAAAAGCAAGAATAAAACCAATGGAAAATTATAGAGAGCATAGCATATACAATTATATATTATAACCATGTGATTCCCTCCGAGCGGAGACAGGCTGCAGAGGGGGGGGGGGGGGTTGAGTGAGGTTAGGATTTTATGCGGAGGAGAAAAGGTGAGTTTTGAGAGCGGACTTGAAGGAGACAAAAGTAGGTTGCTGACGGACTGAGAGAGGAAGTTTGTTCCAGGAGAGTGGACCAGAAACAGAGAAGGCTCGTGGACCATAGGTATTGAGCTTAGTGCGTGGAAAGCGAAAAGTCAGAGGATCGGAGGCAGAGCGGAGGGTACGTGAGGGAACATAGATCTCAAGTAGGCTTGACAGGTAGTCGGGGGCTGCGTTATTGAGGCTTTTGTAGCACATGGTGTCTAGTTTGTACTGTATGCGCTTTGATACAGGGAGCCAGTGAAGTTGTGCCAGGAGAGGAGATATGTGGTCAGCTTTTTTCTTTTTGAGTACAAGGCGTGCAGCATTGTTTTGAATGCGCTGTAGGATGTGAATGGTGGAGGCAGGAAGACCAGACAAGAGTGAATTGCAATAGTCAATGCGAGACATTATGAAGGAGAGAACGAGTTTTGCAGTTGTTTCGACAGAGAGATACTTCCTGATCAGCCTTATACGATGGAGATGATAGTAGCAGGATCTGGCAGTTTGAGAAACAAAGTTGTTCATGGAGAGGGTAGAGTCAATGCAGACACCAAGGTTTTTAGCTGAATCAGAAATTGGGACTGATGTGTTACATAATGGGAGAGAAAGAGGAGGCAGCTGAGAAAGTTTCTGACGGGTGCCAATGAGGATAGCTTCTGTTTTGTCGTCATTAAGCTGAAGTCTATTGTGTGTCATCCAGTTCTTAATGTCCGAGTAACACTCAGTGGTGCGAGTCAACAGGCGCTGTATATTATCAGGTGAGTCACTGTCTTGAAGTTGGGTGTCATCAGCATAGAAGTGGTGTTTTATAGAGTGGGAGTTGATGATGGTGGACAGGGGGGAGGTGTAAAGAGTGAAAAGAACAGGGCCAAGGACAGATCCTTGTGGAACACCACAGGTCAGGTATGCAGGTTGAGAGTAAGTGCCATTGATGAGAACGGTTTGTTTTCTGTTGGATAGGTATGAAGTGAACCAATACAGAGCAATGTCAGAGATGCCAAAAGTATGATGAAGTCTAGAAAGGAGAATACCATGATCAATGGTATCAAAGGCTGCAGACAGATCAAGGAGTGTGAGGAGAGAGACTTTGCCAGTATCAGTTGCAAGGAGGAGATTGTTGAGAATGTGTAGTAGGGCAGTTTCAGTGCTATGGCACTGGCGGTAGGCTGACTGGAAAGGATTGAGGAGATTGTTGGCAGACAGGTGAGAGTTCAGCTGGTTGAGGACGACTTTTTCAAGGAGTTTTGACAAGAAAGAGAGATTAGAGATAGGCCGGTAATTTTTCAGTTCATTTGGATCTAAATTGTGTTTCTTGAGGAGAGGGTGAACAATAGCAGACTTGAAAGAATCAGGGACAGTTCCAGTTTGAAGAGAAGTGTTGATGATGTCAGTGATGAATGGGAGGAGAGTAGGGAGACAGTCGGCGTAGAGAGAACCTGGAAGAGGATCCAGCTCGCAGGTTTTGAACGACATGGATCTGATTGTGTTGAGAATTTCTTCTTGTGAGACTGGGTTAAAAGTAGTAAGAGGTGTGCCAGAGAAGGAAGGGTCAGGTGGGCATGGTTGACAGGGTGTCCTGTCAAGCCTGTCACGAAGAGTTTGTATTTTGGTGGTGAAATAGTTGGAGAATACAGATGGGAGTTCTTCATTTGTATGTTTTGTTGGGAGAGGTAAATCTTTTCGTGTGCCAAGGAGATGATTCATGGTTGTAAAGAGTTCTTTTGAAGAAGAGGCATTCAGGATTTTGGTTTGGAAATAACTTGTTTTTGCTGATGCAATGAGGGTGGATACTTTTGTTTTAGAGGCTTGGAAAAGTTGCCTGTGTACAGTGAGTTTGGATTTGCGCCAGCGGCGCTCTGCTCTGCGGCGGGCACGTTTTGCACAGGCGATCTCATGAGTGAGCCAGGGGGTAGGGGGACGGTCAGGTAAAGGACGGGTTGTGGCTGGAGCATGAGTGTCCAGAAGATGGTGGAGAGTAGTATAGAATTCATCGGCAAGGTTATGTGACTTTTCAGAAAGGAGACGGGAGGCATCAGATGAAAATGTGGAGAGGTCGATAGATTTGAGATTGCGTCGAGTCACTGTGCGCATGGTACGGGAAGGAGGAGAAATGTCGAGAGAACAGAGAATTGCAGAGTGGTCAGATGGAAGGGCTGAAGTTAGACGGGTAGAAAGAACTAAGCAGTTGTCAGTAGCGGAATTGTGGTGATCACGAGAAATGATCCAGTCAAGAATGTGACCTTTTTGATGGGTTGGTTCAGAAATGTGTTGAGTCATATTGTGATTGGACAGAGAGTTGATGATATGTCTTGTGTCATAACGGTGAGTGTTGTCATAGTGGACATTGATGTCACCTAGAATGATGAGATTTCCAGGTAAGAGACAGTAGTAATCAAGAAGTTGATCAAAGTCAGAGAGAAACATGGATGTGGTGAGCTTGTTGGCAGAGCTAGGTGGAGGTCGATAGACACAGGAGAAGGTGATGGGGTGAGGGGAGGATTGGAAGGATACTTCAACGTGCTCGAAAGAAGGATGGGAGAAAGGCAGAGACTGCGAGAAAGACAGGCGGGAATGGAGTGAGTCGTTGTAGAGGATGGCGATACCACCACCTCGGGATGAGCGATGGAAAGAAGCAAGCCTGTAACCACTCGGAGTGAGACTCACATGTATAGGTTCATGACCAAGGGGGTTAAGCCATGTTTCGGTGATAAAAGCAATGTCAACATGTTCATCTGCGATAAAGTCAGCAATGACATCAGCTTTGCCATCAGTGCATGCTGACTGAGCGTTAAAAAGGCATAGTTTTAGTTTATCACAATGCGGCGACGGGACAGAAGACGAAGGAGACACCAGCGGGGCAGAAGACGAAGGCAGCAACGACGGGACAGAAGACGAAGGAGGCACCAGCGGGACAGAAGACAAAGGCAGCACCAGCGGGACAGAAGACGAGGGCAGCGCCGGCGGGACAGAAGACGAAAGCGGCACCGGCGGGACAGAAGGTGAAGGCGGCACCGGCGGGACAGAAGACGAAGGCGAAGACGGCAGAGGAGGAGACGAAGTTTGCAGCAGCAAGGTCGAGTGCAGGGGTAGTGGAGGAGACGAAGAAGCAGAAGAGTGGTGTCGGACGTTTTTCAGAAACTAAAAGAAACACACACTCACACACACAGACACACACACACACAGACACACACACACACACACACACACACGCACACACACGCACACACACAAACACATACACACACGCTCACACACACATGCGCACACACACACACACACACACGCACACACACAAACACACACACACACACACACACACATGGACACATATACGCACGTACACATATACATATACATACATGTGCATACACACACTCATATACACTACACTACACACACACACGCACACACACACGCACACACATATATATATATATATATATATATATATATGCACGCACACATGCGCACCTGCGCACTCACACAGATATATAAAGGTGAAAAATAAACAACAGTAAAGCAAACTACTACCACATCCTTTCTTACCAGGCTCCAACACGTTCATCACCAGCACCACAACCACCCTCACCATCACCATCACCATCACCATCAGTACTACAATAATCAATGAACCACCGGCAATGAAGGACTCCCTATTTATCTCACCCTCACACTCTATATGACTGACGTCTCTCTGCTCACACGATGAGCGACATAAGCAGAATGTGTCTGTGTGCCTGTTTCACGCTTTCAATCTGAGAAAACGTCTGTTGGAAGACGGGAAATACACCAGGGACTGTTAGAAGCGCCGGCATTTTTAGCTTAAGTTGTCAGCTGCTACTGCTTACAGGAATGCGAAACAAGTGAGAAAATTAAATCTTGGGAAGTAATTGCTTCATCAAATTTTGGAAAGTGTCAATCGATTCACTTTCTGCATTTTACAACCAGACAGACACTATCATCTATTTCACTGTCCTGTTCCATAAAAATTTAAAGTATGTATGTTGGTTATTGGGTCACAAGCATATTTTAATTATACAAATTATTCGTTCTTGAACACATGTCTTCTTCGTGTGACGTTTGTATAAACAGGTAGAAACAACAACAACAACAACATAAACAATAATGATATAATAACAATAATAATAATAATAATAATAGCAATAATAATAATAGTAATAAGAAAATATTCACACCGAATCAAGGAGCCTTTAGAACAGGAAAAAGTACATGGGAAAACGCAGCTGCCTTTACTCACGAAATCTACGAAAGTTTTCAGAACAAAGAAGAAACCCTGGCTGTAGCCATTGACCTAGAGGCTGCACACAATAACGTACAATTCACGTTACTCATGGAACTACTTCAGCGATATCGTGTCAGCATGACAGTCACAAGATGAATTGCTGTTACACTCCAAGAACGAATAGTCCTACGACTTGGAAACTGGTGCTCAGCACCATAAAAACTCTCCTTGGGATTCCCTCAAGGACCGCCACTTCCCCCTGTTTTCTACAACATATATACAAAAGGGCTTGCTGACCTAAATAACAACTGAATAGCCTGTATCCTCATTTTTGCTGATGACAGACTCATCTACAAGACAGGTAAGAATGCATCAGAAAGAAACAAAGCAGTCCAGGAACAGTTAAACAACATAGATCAGTGGTGTCAAGAAACCGAATCGGCAGTCAACCCCACCAAAGCACAGATACGGTTCTGCACCCTTGACAACAAAGCAGTGAGTGAAAAATGTCCATCAGTAGGTTAAGAGGAACCAATATTAAACAGACAACTTACGCTACCTTGCCATAAGTTTTGATAGAATGTTAACCTTCAGAAAACATGTGGAAATCACTACATTGAATTGTAAAAAAAGGCCTTTCAATCCTCAAAGCAGTAGCAGCTAAAGACATTAAACAACGTCATCTCTTTCAGCTATACCAATGTGTAATATTGAGTGTCATCGATTCTGGTCTCGGCCCTACTACGTTGTCACAGGCAAACCTGCTAAAACTAGAAAGAATAAAAAAAACCGAAGCAATGAAAGTGATCCTCGGAACCACAAAATACACACCAATGGAGCTTAAGCAATACCTGCTCGACCTTCCTTCAATACAATCGAGACACAAAATAGAACAAGTAAAGGCATATTTTAGGGCATTACAAAACCCAGAAGACCCACTCCACCAGATTGTCAGAAAAGCAAAAGGCAGCGGACTTCAACTTGGAAAATCACGGATAGGACAGGCAGAAAATTCCATTCAGTTTGTGTGTCAACTGACAGAACCCAAAGGGACAAAGGAATGGGAAAACTTCCAAACTATTTAAAAAAATCTGTTCAAAAATTATCATACCCAAAAATCTTGGGAGACACTGTCGCGCATGGCCAGAAGGGAAAGCAAATGCAAAACATTCAGCTACTCATGGAGCAGCTAAGTTGCAACCCCAAACATGTAATCATACACACGGATGGCTCAGTCACCAATAACAAATCTGAATGGGGCTTAACTGTCAAACAGAATGGAAACACTAAACATGAAGAAAACACCACATATATCACATGAAAGACAGCCACGCCCTCATCTTGTCTGACTCGATGAATCTACCTGAAAAAGTGCAAAATGGAGTAGGGACCCCAGAACGGCACAAAGCAATGAACAGTATCGGCCAACAAAATCTCATGTAGATCTACTGCCCTGGGCACGCTGGTGTTAAGGGAAATGAACGTCCCGATAAACTTGCAGGCAATGCCACTACAACAAAACTTCTCGATCTGGGAAAGTCTGAGATCATAGACGTTTTAAATTATACCTTCGTGAACAAAATGTGAATCTTAGATCATCGAACAGTTTACCCAAAAATGAATAGACACAGGAAGAGGCGGAAATCTACTATGAAAGGAAAAACAAGAGCTATCATTAATCAGACCAACATTGGTATCATCTCAAAAGTAACACTGCACAGACTCTTACAGCGTGGAATGAAAGTGTTTGGGCTTTTCCCGAAAAAGACATATAGGAAAAATGAAGAAAAAGAAGACAACTGGAGAACAAGCAAGTTTGCCAAACCGTCTGTGTGTGTGTTATTGGGCTGTTGTTGATTGTTATCCAGATATATCTGTAAGTTTTTCATGATATGTATATATGTGTGTTTCCTCTTTGCTGTTGTTGCTGTTGGTGGTGGTGGTGGTGGTGTTGTAGCTGTTGTTGTCGGCCACCATGCTGTGTGGATATGGTGTGTATGTATAAAAGTATGTGTGTAAATCTGAGTGCAGGCATGTGAGTATATGTATGTATTTGCTGTTATTTGTTATTTTCATTTCTTACCTGTTTATTTTTTCTACATTCTCCTTTATTTCTGTTTATTTATTCAAGTACTTTCTTACCTCTTACTCACTTACTTACTTACTTACTCACTTATTTACTTACGTACTCACTTACTTGCTTACTCACTCACTCACTCGCTCACTTACTTATTTACTTACTTACTTATTTACTTACTTACTCAATCGATCTTTTACTTACTCACTAACTTTCATACCTATATATGATTAAGGAAATACTGTTTTCACCTAGTTGATAGACAGCTGGCATTTGTGCATTGACTGGGGGGTGGTGTTCTTTCTGTCATGTGAAAAAAGTTTATACAGAATAAGTAGTAGCGTTGTGATTCAGACCTTTGTTTATTTATTTATTTACTTTATATGCATATGCTCTTTTTCTTGAAGATAAAATACACAGATACACATATCATTTACATATAATCAATTAACATCAGGAACAGAGTTCTTGAATGTTATATAAAACAAATACTGTTGTAACGGTTGTGAGGTGTGGGCAGTCAACAAGCAAAGCCAGAACAAGATTGAGGCAGCCGAGATGTGATATCTAAGACGAATGCTGAGAGTTCCATGGACAGCAAAGAAAACAAACGAGACAGTCTTGATGGACGTAGACACAGGTAGATCATTCATAAGGAAGATTAGGAAAAGACAGGCAACGTTTATAAGCCATTTTATTAGGAAAGGGGATTTGGAGCACCTGGTCACAATGGGAAAGCTGGAAAAAAGAGAGCACCAGGTAGACCCAGGGAGAAACTACTAAACGGACTTGCAGAGTGGCTGGGGACAAGGGAGGGTGGAGGAGATGCTTGAGGCAACAAGAGATAGAGACAGATGGAAGTCCATTATCGCCACAACATGCGGCAGGGCACCTGGTGATGATGATGATGATGAGAATGGGGTTACAAATGTTTCTTCGCAACGTACAAGTCTAATGCAAGGGGAGTGCAGTGGCGATATTGCTTGATAAAAACTTTGAATTTAAGGTTTACGAAGTAGAAAAAGACAATAATGGTACATGTATTATCATATCTTTAAGTATAATGGAGAACGATAATGTCTTGAAAAATATTTATGGCCCAAACAAAGATAGTCCTTTGTTCTATGAAAGAGTAATAGAAAAATCCTTAATTACAATTATCAAAATCTTGTCTTATTGGTGACTGGAACTTCATCCTCCATCCATATTTAAAGTATGATAATTTTATCAATATTAACAACCAAAAACTTAAAGAGGCAGTTGAAAATGTGATGCTACAACTAAACTGAATGGATGTCTGGAGAGAATGCAAAATCCCCAAGTTAAACAATTTACTTGGCAAAAGACGTCACCTTTAACTCTTTGACGACGGGTACTTCAATTGAAGTAACAGCTGAGCTCTCACTGAGGACGGGCTACTTTGATCATAGTAACAGACGGTCTAGGGTATATAACCCCCTCTACTTTTGTTATGCTAATGATTTAGTAGTTGGCAGTTGCCTTGTGGAGGGAAATTCCGTTGAACGCTTCAGCTACGTTTTGCCGGTTTCTTTGTCTAAAATCGATGGATAAGTTCACTTGCACCTGGTTCTCAGTGATTCATTGTGGCAGCTCTAGGCCAGCAGGAGAGCTCAGCAGTGGCAAGTGCAGTCACAATAGAGTTAAAGCAAAGTAGACAAGACTTTTTTTCTTCTGTCTGAAAATCTCATGCTTAACTTTAAAGACACAGATATCATGCATGGGTATAGATGTGATCACTCAATGTTAACTCTGAAACTAAAATTTGGCAACGATATATAACATAGCATATTTTGGAAGTTCATCTGCTCTTTATTGAAAGAAAAACAATATGTAAAAGAAATAAACAATCTTTGAGATGAAGTTATATTAGAATATTATACCCAACATTATGATGATACATCTACGCTACTACTGTTTCCTTGATGGAAATCAATCTCAGTGTCCCTTATAAGTTATTCATTGATTTTTTTACTCATAAGAAATAAGATCCAAAACTATGGCTTATGCGACTATCACGGGGGAGAAAGGATCTCCACCATCTGTCACAGGAGGGAATTTTGGGTTTTGTTTTGGGATTTGGGGGATGTTTATGTGGAATTGCCTTTCTGTATAGAGATCACACCCAACGACGAGAAGGGAAAGAGACGAGTAGAAACGCACAAAGCATACTAGCAAGAAGTTTCAAAAGCAGTCCACACATAGCATTATGACTCAATATAGTTTCTTTTATTAAACATATTCAACTAAAAGCATAATCATTCGTCCTCTTATTCTTATTTGCCTACGTCCTAAAGCAATCCTACTTCTTTGCCCATCAGCCCTAAAACCCTACATTGAAATAAAATATCAACATACCTTCACTACATGTTTCTGGCAAAGGCTCAGCACCTCTGCCAGGTTGAGTGGCCTGTCTCCCACTACGACCGTCAACTCTCTGTGTCTGTCTTCTCTGTGTCTGTTTTCTCTGTGGGTCTGTATTCCCCTGTGTGTTATTTTCCCTTTTCATTTATAGAGCGTGGATCAGAACACACTGGGGCTCTGACCCTGCCTGTCTTAAGATGACCTTCTAGAATGTTCTTCTCTCATGCTTGTGAATGCATGAAGGAGTTGACGTGGACAAGCACAGACCACTACCTGTAAACTGAGACAATGGACCGCTCCCTTTCACATGGGCGATCTTCGAAACCATCCCAATAGAGCTGTATGTACACCTGGCTCTATTGTTTAATTGTCTCGTTTACAGTGATTGGCTGTACTGCTAGATGTTGGTTAATCCTAAGCCATCAGTTGAGAGGCTAGTTTGTCTGGCTGGCCAGACCTTGTCCACTTGATCTTCACACTGAAGTACCAGTAAGGGCCTGTTTCTATTTGAGGGGTTGCACGTTGGTTAATCCTAAGCTTTCACTACAGGCTAGTTCGTCTGCTTTGCCAGACATTGCTAACATCTTGGCTCAGACTGAAGTACAGGTATGGGCCTGTTTCTACATGAGAGTCATTCCTGCGATGCGATGATGAAAAAAAAGAAAGCAACAGAAAAGGAAAATAGACTGATTGGGGAACATGAACAACTGGAGCAGACATAAAGCTAGTGAAAGAAAAAACAAAGAACTTGTCCAATTGAGAGAAAAGAAAACACAAGCAATTATAGTAAGATCAAGAGCAAAATGGATTGCTGAGAGTTTTCTTGTTTCAGCCATATAGGCGTTACTTAATTTTATGACCATTGTTTTGTGAAATTATAATAGGCACAATCTGACGAGGGTTCGCTGAACCGATCAGGCCTAACAAAAAGTAAGTGAAATTCCTTGATGGATAATATTCGTTTAGGCGTGATATATGTGTAAATTATAATAAGATTGTGCCTATTATAATTTCACAAAACAATGGTCACAAAATGGATTGATGAAGGGGAAAAAATAACAAAATATTTCTGTAACTTGGAAAAACGACACTTTGCAAATAAAAGTATGATCGAGCTTATTGATCAAAATGGAGCTCTAAAGAACCTGAAAAATAAACCAAAAAGTACGTACAATCTACAAAGAGCTATATGCGAGGAGAAATTTTGTAGCACATGAAACAAAAGATTTAATAAAAGAACAACCAAAAGTTATCCAATAAAAATAGAAACTCACTGGAAGGAGAAATGAATTTGGAGGAAGCGGGATTTTCATTAAAAAATATGGAGAATGGAAAGATCCCAGGAACAGATGGATTTGGGGCCGAAGTTTACAATTTCGTTTGGAAAAAGCTTGCTCCGATTGTTGTGAGAGCCTTAAACCAGTCATTTAGAGATGGGGAAATATCAGCAACCCAACAAGAAGGACTTATTACATGCATCCCCAAACCTGATAAACCAAGGGAGTATATAAAGAACTGAAGACCAATTTAACTTTTTTATGTATTATGCAAGATTGGGGATACACGCACAGCCAATAGAATCAAGAGGATCCTTCCAAACTTAATTTGTAAAGATCAGACAGGCCATATTGCAAACAGATACGTCGGAGAAAACATTAGGTTAATGTACGATTTAATTAGTTTCTTAGAAAAAGAAAAAAACACACCCGGGCTCTTACTATGCCTAGACCTTGATAAAGCATTTGATTCTTTGGAATGGCGATTTCTATTCAAAGTTCTAAAGGCATTTGGATTTGGTGAAATATTTGTAAGTGGATAGAACTACAAATTGGTTCTCTAAAGAAAGAGGCTGTAGACAAAGAGGCCCCCCATTCTCCTTATTTGTTTGTATTATGCGTGGAAATATTAGCAATCATGATAAGAGAAGATATTTATGTAAAAGGCATTGTGGTAAATACTGAAAAACATAAATTATCTCAGTTTGCTGATGACATTTAGTAAAACAGTAATGGAGATAAAGTATCTTTGAGAAATCTATACACCTTTTTTATAATTTGGAAGCGTGTCAGGGCTTTTTATGAATGCTGACAAACTCAGGAAGTCTGGTTAGGAAATAAAAAGGGATCAAATATTAGATATATGCGACATCTTAAATATACACTCAGGCATGGGAATTCTCCTCGGATCCGCTATTTTCAGCGGAAATCAACCTAGCGTCCTCGGGAAAAAAAATTGAGCTCCTCGGATTCTCGAGAAAGGCACAAAAAAAAAAAAAACATTCGTAACCGTGCCGATCCAGAATTTTATAGTGCGCGATTCCGGTGTAGCGTTCAATCTTTGCAGCCGCCCACTAATGCTGCTAGCAGCGTCCGTGCTTTCTATAGGTAGTTGCATCGCCGGGCATATCCGCTTTTGCGAGTGAGTCAGCGGCTTTGAACGCAGCAATACTATCCCTTCAGCGGCCATTTTTCTTTTTGAAGCATTCGAGGCAGTGAGCGGTTGCATGATTTAAAAACAGTCACACATTCCAGTGAGTGATTGAAGATATCAGTGGCAAGAATTGTTAATCGAATTTGAATAATTTTACAATGGAAATATGCCTGAAAGTGATGCCCAGATATGCCCAGATTGCGCAGATTTTAATGTAGCAGAAAAAAAATTTCCGGGGGGGCATGCCCCCGGACCCCCCTAGTTTCAGAGGATTCTCCTTATACCAATTCCCATGCCTGACACTGGGATCCTAAAAGATTAAAAATTTTAGGTGTTTAGTTTACAAATGACGTTAAGCACAGTTTACATGTACCCGCATATTTTCAACAAATATCAAAGCCATGACTTTCCAATTGGGAACAGATTTATTTCATAATCTTGTTCAAACGTACATTGAATTTCATTGTGATCGCACAAACGGTTTGGGATATACAGACAATTAAACAGAGGAGGGGTCGAAATCAAAGTTTGCCAAATCTGTCCAGTTCACCAAATCATTTCAATAATGGGTGTGACCACCCCGATTGGCGAGACATTCCATGCAGCGTCTCCTCATCGAGTAGACCAGTGTTCTGATGACCCTCTGTGGGATTCCCTGCCATTCCAGTTGCAGCATTCGGAAGAGATCCTGACGGTCCCTGGGAGGTGGATGGTTCTCCTTTACACGTCTCCCCAACTCATCCCAAAGATGCTCGATGGGATTGAGGTCGGAACTATACGCCGGGAAGATCATCCTGTTGATACCGGCCTGCACAAGGAATTCTAAGGCCACCCGGGCTCTATGTGGCCGAGCATTGTCGTCTTGGAAGACTGCCATGGGTCCGATTCGTTGTATGGTCGGAACAACGAAAGGCGCCAGTATTTCATCCCGATAGCGGAGGCCTGTGAGGTTTCCGTCAATGTGGTAGAGTGGTGTCTTGTGGTGGAGGCTGATGGCACCCCATACCATAACAGATCCTCCCCTGAAGGCCCGGGTCTCACGAACAGCTGCATCAATGTAACGTTCACCAACACGCCTCCAAACTCTAGTTCGGCCATCATTGTGTTCAAGACAAAACCGCGACTCATCCGAAAAGAGGACCTGAGACCACTGTTGTTGGTTCCATCTCGCATGACGTTGGCAGAAAGCTCGGCGAGCCAGCTTATGGGCTGCTAGCAGTCGTGGTCGCACAGCTGGACGACGTGATCTGAGGCCAAAGTGGTGAAGACGGTTTCGTACGGCTTGACGGCTGAGGATGGTGTTAGTTGCCCTACGAAGCTGCCGTTGGATGCTGGTTGAGGTGGCATCCCGCTGCAGTAGGACCTGCCTCTCGATGAACCGATCTTCTCTTGGAGTCGTCTGCCTAGGCCGACCTGACCGTGGCCTCTCTTCAACGCTGTTGGTCGCCCTAAAACGCTGGTTCAGTCTAACAATAACTGAATGATGCACATCAAGTCGTCGCGCCACTTCAGCCTTGGCAATGCCATCTTGCATCCACGCAATCGCCCTGGTTTTGTCAAAGGTGCTAAGTTTTCTTCTTGGTGGCATGGTGAGAAACGGGCTGACAGTAACCAAGCCCGCGCTTATAAAGCATAAGGAAGGGGCATAAAACTCACTCGAAAGACTGCTCTTGCACGGGTATAACGAATTTTTCATTTTACACATCTTGTGTCGCCAGCAAGCTCACTGCAAAACAGGCACATTTACCGCAACTTTGCACTTTTTATCCCGCGCGGCAACGAGGTCACCAAGACCCCCATGCGCACTACAAGTTGCCACAGGCTCGCCCAAACACTGCTGTTTGAGATTCCATCACTGGTTGCCGCATAACAAAAAGAAAATAATGTTTTCTGAAGGAATGGATCAGCCCCCTGTGTCCAAGGACCTGTGCTTAACTTGTTGGACTAGTATATATCACAAGCGGGAGCTCTGTTTAACGTCTGGTTGAAAAGAAGAACACCTCTAGGAAACCCTCCGGTATTAAAATCTCTTATCTTATCCAAACTAATTCACCTGAGGATTTTGCTCCCAGGTCCACCGAATGAATTTGTAAAAAATCTTCAGAGTATGTGTTTTTCTTTATCAAAAGGAAAACTACCCAAAAGGCATGCAAAAAGGAGATTTAAATTTACCAGATATTAAGAAATTTATTACAGCCTCAAAACTGTCCTGGTTGAGAAAGTTTAAAACGACAGAACACACATGGATAAGTATTTCTAGTGAAGTCTATCCTTTTCTAAACGAAACAGAAAAATATGGTTCTAGCTATGGATTACATCAAGCTAACGATAATGTATTCTGGAAATACATTTTTAAAGTATACAACAATATCTGCAGAAGTCTAAAATTAATGCCACCAACAGGTTTACTTTCAGAACCGATTTGATTCAATGAAAAACTTAAAATCGGAAACGATGTAATAAAATCTATTGACTGGATTGAAGGGATGGTTTATTGCACTGCACATTTTTCATAAAAATATAATTCTTAAAAAATCACCAATACATCAATGAGCATAAACATAATTCATAAAAAATCATAAACATAGATCACAGGAGAGATTTCCATGTCAATACATTAATGCAGTGCAAACATTGTCAAATACACACACAAATTGATATATCAATGCAGTACAAACATAATTCATATAATCCAAAACAAGTTTGGTTTTCTATGTTGTTCTTATACGTTTGAAACATATTACCTAGTTTCATGGTGTGTTTATGTGTTTAAAACATTAGCAAGTTTCATGGTGTGTTTATATAGCAAATGTTCAGTTCCCAAGGCTAGCCAGTTGTCATTTGTGATAAAAGGATTTGAACCGTGCCAAGGATAGAACACATCTTAGTATTCCTTCCTCACCACAGATGTCCTTCCTTCTCAGGCCCTAGACTACCTTGTTGAGGGAAAAGAATACGTAAACAACATGGTAACATGACAAGCACATCAGAGTCTATCGAAAACTTTATATTGCTGCTAACAATGAAACACATGCCTCTTCTTCTTCGAAAGGCTGCAGCACAGATGTCATATACCGCCTAGGGCTCTCGGATCATTGTGGCTCCATCACACATCACGAGGACTTATGACCAAGTGACAATACAGTATGGATACCACAGTTATGAGAACTGAACTTAACTCACTCAATTACAACACTTGCGATATGTAACACATGTAACCCACACTTAACGAACAAAAACATACACAACCTACAAACCTGCGACAGATTTCTAGCTGATATACACACTTTCCATGCACAGCAAAGAAAACAAACAAGACAGTCTTGATGGAGGCAGACACAAGAAGACCATTCACAAGGAAGATTAGGAAAAGACAGGCAACATTTATAGGTCATTTTTTTTATGAGGAAAGAGAACTGGAGCACCTGTCACAACGGGGAAGCTGGAGGGAAAGAGAGCAACAGGTAAACCACTGCATGTGTGTGTGAGTAGATGTCGCGCCAGCAGGCAGCAAAAGTGTGTGTTGTGTTTTACAGTGATTTTTATCGTGGTTCTATTTGATTATATGCATTGAATTTTGTATCAGTTTGTTCCTTTTAAATCCCCACATACGGTGGTGTATATATTTTTTTTAAATTTTGAATATTTTACCAGATAATCTGATTTTAAAGTTTTTATATCTACTTTTCATCATTTTAATTCAGCCGCTCAAGTCAGACATTTTATCTGTGAACTGTGTTTACATTTTAGCCTACTGTGTTCGCCCAACGCTACAGCTTCCAAACCTTTGTGTTCTCTGGTTTTAAGTGTTGTGAACTGACCAACCCACACACCAACCTGCAAGCAACGTCCTCTCCTGGCTGGCTCGCAATTATGGACCCGTCCTTTTTAAAACAAATTGGACTGACACTTTCTAAACACAGCAAGTGTTACCTCGGTGGAGACGTCTACCAGTGCATACGAACACTGGGGCTGTGTTGTAAGCCCCGCACTGCGCGATCCCGTCGTGGTGGACGTCTCCACCGTCTTTGGCACAACCTGCCTCCTGCTGCACCAGTCCGACACCACTTTTTGTCTTCTGCTTCTTCGTCTCCTCCACTGCCTCTGCCCTCGACCTTGCTGCTGCGGGCTTCGTCTCCTCCTCTGCCGTCTTCGCCTTCATCCTCTGTCCCGTCGGTGCTGCCTTCATCTCCATCTCGGCCACAGCCATGTGACTCTGATAAACTAAAACTATGCCTTTTTAACGCTCAGTCAACATGCGCAGATGGCAAAGCCGATGTCATTGCTGACTTTATCGCAGATGAGCATGTTGACATTGTTTTTATCACCGAAACATGGCTTAACCCCTTGGTCATGAACCTATACATGCGAGTCTCACTCCGAGTGGTTACAGGCTTGCTTCTTTCCATCGCTCATCCCGAGGTGGTGGTATCGCCATCCTCTACAACGACTCACTCCATTCCCGCCTATCTTTCTCGCAGTCTCTGCCTTTCTCCATTCTTCTTTCGAGCACATTGAAGTATCCTTCCAATCCATCCCTCACCCCATCACCTTCTCCTGTGTCTATCGACCTCCACCTAGCTCTGCCAACAAGCTCACCACATCCATGTTTCTCTCTGACTTTGACCAACTACTTGACTACTACTGCCTCTTACCTGGAAATCTCATCATTCTAGGTGACATCAATGTCCACTATGACAACACTCACCGTTATGACACAAGACATATCATCAACTCTCTGTCCAATCACAATATGACACAACATATTTCTGAACCAACCCATCAAAAAGGTCACATTCTTGACTGGATCATTTCTCGTGATCACCACAATTCAGCTACTGACAACTGCCTAGTTCTTTCTACCCGTCTAACTTCAGCCCTTCCATCTGACCACTCTGCAATTCTCTGTTCTCTTGACATTTCTCCTCCTTCCCGTACCATGCGCACAGTGACTCGACGCAATCTCAAATCTATCGACCTCTCCACATTTTCATCTGATGCCTCCCGCCCCCTTTCTGAAAAGTCACATAACCTTGCCGATGAATTCTATACTACTCTCCACCATCTTCTGGACACTCATGCTCAGCCACAACCCGTCTTTTACCTGACCGCCCCCCTACCCCCTGGCTCACTCATGAGATTGCCTGTGCAAAACGTACCCGCTGCAGAGCAGAGTGCCGCCGGTGCAAATCCAAACTCACTGTACATAGGCAACTTTTCCAAGCCTCTAAAACAAAAGTATCCATCCTCATTGCATCTGCAAAAACAAGCTATTTCCAAACCAAAATCCTGAATGCCTCTTCTTCAAAAGAACTCTTTACAACCATGAATCATCTCCTTGGCACACGAAAAGATTTACCTCTCCCAACAAAACACACAAATGAAGAACTCCCATCTGTATTCTCCAAGTATTTCACCACCAAAATACAAACTCTTCGTGATAGGTTTGACATGACACCCTGTCAACCATGCCCACCTGACCCTTCCTTCTCTGGCACACCTCTTACTACTTTTACCCCAGTCTCACAAGAAGAAATTCTCAACACAATCAGATCCATGTCGTTCAAAACCTGCGAACTGGATCCTCTTCCAGGTTCTCTCTACTCTGACTGTCTCCCTACTCTCCTCCCATTCATCACCGACATCATCAACACTTCTCTTCAAACTGGAACTGTCCCAGATTCTTTCAAGTCTGCTATTGTTCACCCTCTCCTCAAGAAATACAATTTAGACCAAAATGAACTGAAAAATTACCGGCCTATTTCTAATCTCTCTTTCTTGTCAAAACTCATCGAAAAAGTTGTCCTCAACCAGCTGAACTCTCACCTGTCTGCCAACAATCTCCTCAATCCTTTCCAGTCAGCCTACCATCACTGAAACTGCCCTGCTACACATTCTCAACAATCTCCTCCTTGCAACTGATACTGGCAAAGTCTCTCTCCTCACACTCCTTGATCTGTCTGCAGCATTTGATACCATTGATCATGGTATTCTCCTTTCTAGACTTCATCATACTTTTGGCATCTCTGACATTGCTCTCTCCTGGTTCACTTCATATCTATCAAACAGAAAACAAACTGTTCTCATTAATGGCACTTACTCTCAACCTGCATACCTGACCTGTGGTGTTCCACAAGGATCTGTCCTTGGCCCTGTTCTTTTCACTCTTTACACCTCCCCCCTGTCCACCATCATCAACTCCCACTCTATAAAACACCACTTCTATGCTGATGACACCCAACTTCAAGACAGTGACTCACCTGACAATATACAGCGCCTCTTGACTCGCACCACAGAGTGTTACTCGGACATTAAGAACTGGATGACATATAATAAACTTCAGCTTAATGACGACAAGACAGAAGCTATCCTCATTGGCACCTGTCAGAAACTTTCTCAGCTGCCTCCTCTTTCTCTCCCATTATGTAACACATCAGTCCCAATTTCTGATTCAGCTAAAAACCTTGGTGTCTGCATTGACTCTACCCTCTCCATGAACAACTTTGTTTCTCAAACTGCCAGATCTTGCTACTATCACCTCCATCGTATAAGCCTGATCAGGAAGTATCTCTCTGTCGAAACAACTGCAAAACTCGTTCTCTCCTTCATAATGTCTCGCATTGACTATTGCAATTCACTCCTGTCTGGTCTTCCTGCCTCCACCATTCACATCCTACAGCGCATTCAAAACAATGCTGCACGCCTTGTACTCAAAAAGAAAAAAGCTGACCACATATCTCCTCTCCTGGCACAACTTCACTGGCTCCCTGTATCAAAGCGCATACAGTACAAACTAGACACCATGTGCTACAAAACCTCAATAACGCAGCCCCCGATTACCTGTCAAGCCTACTTGAGATCTATGTTCCCTCACGTACCCTCCGCTCTGCCTCCGATCCTCTGACTTTTCGCTTTCCACGCACTAAGCTCAATACCTATGGTCCACGAGCCTTCTCTGTTTCTGGTCCACTTTCCTGGAACAAACTTCCTCTCACAGTCCGTCAGCAACCTACTTTTGTCTCCTTCAAGTCCGCTCTCAAAACTCACCTTTTCTCCTCTGCATAAAATCCTGACCTCACTCAATCCCCTCTGCAGCCTGTCTCCGCTCGGAGGGGAATCGCATTGTAATATATAATTGTATATAATATGCTCTCTATAATTTTCCATTGCTTTTATTCTTTCTCCCCATTTATAGCCGTGAGCGCGTGTGTTGTGTGTGTGTGTGTGTGTGTGTGTGTGTGTGTGTGTGTGTGTGTGTGTGTGTGTGTGTGTGTGTGTGCGTGCGTGCGTGCGTGTGTGTGCGTGGGTACGCCTGTGTCTGTTTTAGCGCTTAGATTTGATTTTATCAAGATTTTGCGCTATATAAATAAAATATTGTATTGTAATATTGTATGATGTCACCACTGTCCACAGGCAAAGGGAAGTAACCTGTTCTATAACTGTATGGTGTGAAACCTTCATCTATTGCTGGTGTCTCCAAGTGTAGCGCCACAGTGGAGTCAAGTGACCTTCCACATGAATGACTTTTGAATTTTGTTTTTTGACATGCCACTGTGAAACATTTCATAATAAAGTATTGCTTTTCCTTGCATAGTTACAACAAATAAATTGCATGGGGATTGCATTGTGGTGTAGCTATCACAAAAAATATGTTTATTGTTGTTTTGGTCCTTGTCTCAGGCATTTTCATTCATGTAGATATTCTATCTGTGTGTCTGTCTGTCTGTCTGTCTGCCTGTCTGTCTGTCTGTCTGTCTGTGTCAACCTGTCTCTATGATTTACATAGAATAAGAACAGCATAGTTTGGCAGAACATTGCATCACATAATAAATCAGCAGAACGTGAGAGTGTAAGACAATTGCAATTTTGGAATGTTATAATTCAGATATTTAGGCATTTGTGTTGGCCACAGGC
>CM060311.1:7332946-7402946 GCA_030674185.1 Monoplex corrugatus | reverse complement strand
AACGATAGAAAGAATGATAGAAAGAACGATAGAAAGAACGATAGAAAGAACGATAGAAAGAAAGATAGAAAGAACGATAGAAAGAACGATAGAAAGAACAATAGAAAGAACGATAGAAAGAAAGATAGAAAGAACGATAGAAAGAACGATAGAAAGAACAATAGAAAGAAAGATAGAAAGAAAGATAGAAAGAAAGATAGAAAGAACGATAGAAAGAACGATAGAAAGAACGATAGAAAGAAAGATAGAAAGAACGATAGAAAGAAAGATAGAAAGAACGATAGAAAGAAAGATAGAAAGAAAGATAGAAAGAACGATAGAAAGAAAGATAGAAAGAACGATAGAAAGAACGATAGAAAGAAAGATAGAAAGAACGATAGAAAGAAAGATAGAAAGAAAGATAGAAAGAACGATAGAAAGAACGATAGAAAGAAAGATAGAAAGAAAGATAGAAAGAACGATAGAAAGAACGATAGAAAGAACAATAGAAAGAAAGATAGAAAGAAAGATAGAAAGAAAGATAGAAAGAACGATAGAAAGAAAGATAGAAAGAACGATAGAAAGAACGATAGAAAGAACAATAGAAAGAAAGATAGAAAGAAAGATAGAAAGAAAGATAGAAAGAAAGATAGAAAGAAAGATAGAAAGAAAGATAGAAAGAACGATAGAAAGAAAGATAGAAAGAAAGATAGAAAGAAAGATAGAAAGAAAGATAGAAAGAACGATAGAAAGAAAGATAGAAAGAACGATAGAAAGAAAGATAGAAAGAAAGATAGAAAGAAAGATAGAAAGAAAGATAGAAAGAACGATAGAAAGAAAGATAGAAAGAAAGATAGAAAGAAAGATAGAAAGAAAGATAGAAAGAACGATAGAAAGAAAGATAGAAAGAAAGATAGAAGAAAGATTAGAAATGAACGATAGAAAGAACGATAGAAAGAAAGATAGAAAGAACGATAGAAAGAAGATAGAAAGAAAATAGAAAGAAAAGATAGAAAGAAAGAAGAAAGAAAGATAGAAAGAAAGATAGAAAGAAAGATAGAAAGAAAGATAGAAAGAACGATAGAAAGAAAGATAGAAAGAAGATAGAAAGAACGAAGAAAGAAAGATAGAAAGAACGATAGAAAGAAAGATAGAAAGAACGATAGAAAGAAAGATAGAAAGAAAGATAGAAAGAAAAGATAGAAAGAAGATAGAAAGAACGATAGAAAGAAAGATAGAAAGAAGATAGAAAGAAGATAGAAAGAAAGATAGAAAGAACGATAGAAAGAACATAGAAAGAAAGATAGAAAGAAAGATAGAAAGAAAGATAGAAAGAAAACAAAAAAGAAAGAGAGAAATGTAGAAAGAACAAATTAAAAAAAAAACAGAAACAATGTGGTAAAGCCAACCAATACCGTGGTAGTATGGTAAACAAAACGGACCAAAGACTGGAAGGCTGTGAGTTTCAATCCAATTAGTCCAGTTTAAGTTATTGCAGGACCTTTCGGCCCAAACTGGTTGCTATCCCGAGTTGAATGCGTCATGGGCGATGCCGGCGGACCACATATCGAATCTGATCTATTCCACAGATACGTCGTTGACCGGTTTTTGTAAATTCTGAACAACACCGCCATTGTCTGTATCTCTTGGGTCTGATTGCTGTCACGATATAGTATGAAAGGAAGTGTAAAGCACAATTCTGTCATGTAGTCTCAATCAAGTATGGAAGTCCAAAGCATCATGATTATCATGTCCATCGTCATTCATCATTTAACTTTACACTTAGTTGCACCTGTGTCGTGCTGCAATGCATGAGGCAATCATGGTGCTCCACAATGCATGGTCCTCAATCACCTGTTTATGTCATTCCATCTTCTGTTGACTAGTCTAGAGGTCCTTGTCCACTGTCTGTCACCGGCTTATCTTGGGCCACCCTCTCTTTTGTTGACCTATTGGCCTCCATTTTAACAGCTTGACTTGACTTTACGCAGACATCTGCTGTCAAACGTAACTAGTTTCCCCTTCTGCAAGGTCTTAAGATGCCAGGTTTGGCAACTGTGGAGCGAATGCTCATATCAAGGTTGGAATTGTAGAAGCTCAATTTGATTTTCAGGGGAAATGTTCTACTGTTCCACACTTTGCTCAGTAGGCTGCATGTTGTTGTTGTCTTTCTAGTCCTGAATTTCAGTTCGTGGTCAAGGTCACAGATATTGCTGATGAAACCGTCGAGGCTCGCGAATTACTCTTTTTTTCTGGTCAATGAAGATATGTTTTGGCACCTGATGTGCCCCAACTGAAAATGTTCTTGGTCTTTTTATCACTGATGTTAAGGTCAGTGTTTCCTATATAGTTGCTGATGCCAGCCAAAAGCAACTGAAGATCTAGAGTCTTACTTGTCATAACAGATATGTCGACAGCAAAATCTGCATCAGAAAGATTCTTTCCTTCAGTCCACTGGATTTCTGTCCCTTGAGTTGTGCGTTTCAGATCCCAATCAATGGCAACTGCAAAGAGGAGAGGGGACAGAATACACCCTTGTCTGATGCCAGTGAGGAATGCAAACCAGTCTCTTGTGCTGCTGAGACACTTGGAGTTGTTATATATTTGTATTATGGCTGATACAAGTTCCTCTGCACTTAACACCTCCTGTCCGACGAGCCGCAGTGAGCTGCTTGGCTGACTTTCAAAATGGCCGGCGAGCCGCTCAGTGCGGGTCGGCACGGTTCGTCACTTTGTACTTGAGTTTCTTCCCCATTTAACGACATACAACTGCATGACGGCAGATAACGACAGTGGAATACTTCCTTTTCCTTTTCCACCACTTTGCTTTGTCATTCCATGTTTTCTTTGTGTGTGCACCTCGTTTGTTGATATGTTTTCACTTTCGTAAGTGGAGTTGCCATGGCGTCAGGCAGTCGGCGTCCTGTTAGGTTCACTGCTGCTCAGGCTGTCGCACTTTTTCAGAAATGTTTGACAAAAGTGATGATGAAATAGCTGCCAGTGACAGTGATGATAGCTTTGTTGAGAGTGCATCAAGTGCCGAGTCAGAAGAAGCGAGTGTTGACAATCATGAAGGGCCATCTTGTTCTGCAAAGAGACCACGCCTCTCCCGTTCTGTTTCTTTTACATCATCTACAGACACATTGGGGCAGGAACAAGGCAGATCGGCTGATTCTCCTTGTGACATTGGTGATTTGGGTTGTAGGGGGAGAATAACAAGGATCGAGGCAGGCCTGCTCAAAGTAGGCCTAACACCAGTGCAAGCCCAGGGTGGACAGTGATGTAATAAGTGTAGCTTTGTATAATTTTATGTGCGTGACCTGACAATGATCAGTGTTGTGTAACTTCATATTATATGAAAAATGAACTTTTTTAGGTGCTGTGTTCATTTAATGGATGTTTAGGAATATTTTTTCTTCTTTGACTTTGGAGCTGTATGGATTACCTGGTCGGCTGGAGCTTAGTTAGTACTAATTGTATGCATGAAAAAATTATCTGCATCAAACAGTATGCATGCAAAGCTCAAAACTTTTGAGCACGTTGAACTATCCTTCCAATCCACCCCTCACCCCATCACCTTCTCCTGTGTCTATCGACCTCCACCTAGCTCTGCCAATAAGCTCACCACATCCACGTTTCTCTCTGACTTTGACCAACTGCTTGACCACTACTGCCTCTTACCTGGAAATCTCATCATTCTAGGTGACATCAATGTCCACTACGACAACACTCACCATTATGACACAAGACATATCATCAACTCTCTGTCCAATCACAATATGACACAACATATTTCTGAACCAACCCATAAAAAAGGTCACATTCTTGACTGGATCATTTCTCGTGATCACCACAATTCAGCTACTGACAACTGTTTAGTTCTTTCTACCCGTCTAACTTCAGCCCTTCCATCTGACCACTCTGCAATTCTCTGTTCTCTTGACATTTCTCCTCCTTCCCGTACCATGCGCACAGTGACTCGACGCAATCTCAAATCTATCGACCTCTCCACATTTTCATCTGATGCCTCCCGTCTCCTTTCTGAAAAGTCACATAACCTTGCCGATGAATTCTATACTACTCTCCACCATCTTCTGGACACTCATGCTCCAGCCACAACCCGTCTTTTACCTGACCGCCCCCCTACCCCCTGGCTCACTCATGAGATTGCCTGTGCAAAACGTGCCCGCCGCAGAGCAGAGCGCCGTTGGCGCAAATCCAAACTCACTGTACACAGGCAACTTTTCCAAGCCTCTAAAACAAAAGTATCCACCCTCATTGCATCAGCAAAAACAAGCTATTTCCAAACCAAAATCCTGAATGCCTCTTCTTCAAAAGAACTCTTTACAACCATGAATCATCTCCTTGGCACACGAAAAGATTTACCTCTCCCAACAAAACATACAAATGAAGAACTCCCATCTGTATTCTCCAAGTATTTCACCACCAAAATACAAACTCTTCGTGACAGGCTTGACAGGACACCCTGTCAACCATGCCCACCTGACCCTTCCTTCTCTGGCACACCTCTTACTACTTTTACCCCAGTCTCACAAGAAGAAATTTTCAACACAATCAGATCCATGTCGTTCAAAAACTGCGAACTGGATCCTCTTCCAGGTTCTCTCTACTCTGACTGTCTCCCTACTCTCCTCCCATTCATCACTGACATCATCAACACTTCTCTTCAAACTGGAACTGTCCCAGATTCTTTCAAGTCTGCTATTGTTCACCCTCTCCTCAAGAAACACAATTTAGACCCAAATGAACTGAAAAATTACCGGCCTATCTCTAATCTCTCTTTCTTGTCAAAACTCCTTGAAAAAGTCGTCCTCAACCAACTGAATTCTCACCTGTCTGCCAACAATCTCCTCAATCCTTTCCAGTCAGCCTACCGCCAGTGCCATAGCACTGAAACTGCCCTACTACACATTCTCAACAATCTCCTCCTTGCAACTGATACTGGCAAAGTCTCTCTCCTCACACTCCTTGATCTGTCCGCAGCCTTCGATACCATTGACCATGGTATTCTCCTTTCTAGACTTCATCATACTTTTGGCATCTCTGACATTGCTCTCTCCTTTTTCACTTCGTATTTATCAAAGAGAAAACAAACTGTTCTCATCAATGGCACTTACTCTCAACCTGCATACCTGACCTGTGGTGTTCCACAAGGATCTGTCCTTGGCCCTGTTCTTTTCACTCTTTACACCTCCCCCCTGTCCACCATCATCAACTCCCACTCTATAAAACACCACTTCTATGCTGATGACACCCAACTTCAAGACAGTGACTCAACTGATAATATACAGCGCCTCTTGACTCGCACCACTGAGTGTTACTCGGACATCAAAAATTGGATGTCATACAACAAACTTCAGCTAAATGATGACAAGACAGAAGCTATCCTCATTGGCACCCGTCAGAAACTTTCTCAGCTGCCTCCTCTTTCTCTCCCATTATGTAACACATCAGTCCCAATTTCTGATTCAGCTAAAAACCTTGGTGTCTGCATTGACTCTACCCTCTCCATGAACAACTTTGTTTCTCAAACTGCCAGATCTTGCTACTATCATCTCCATCGTATAAGGCTGATCAGGAAGTATCTCTCTGTCGAAACAACTGCAAAACTCGTTCTCTCCTTCATAATGTCTCGCATTGACTATTGCAATTCACTCCTGTCTGGTCTTCCTGCCTCCACCATTCACATCCTGCAGCGCATTCAAAACAATGCTGCACGCCTTGTACTCAAAAAGAAAAAAGCTGACCACATATCTCCTCTCCTGGCACAACTTCACTGGCTCCCTGTATCAAAGCGCATACAGTACAAACTAGACACCATGTGCTACAAAAGCCTCAATAACGCAGCCCCCGATTACCTGTCAAGCCTACTTGAGATCTATGTTCCCTCACGTACCCTCCGCTCTGCCTCCGATCCTCTGACTTTTCGCTTTCCACGCACTAAGCTCAATACCTATGGTCCACGAGCCTTCTCTGTTTCTGGTCCATTCTCCTGGAACAAACTTCCTCTCTCAGTCCGTCAGCAACCTACTTTTGTCTCCTTCAAGTCCGCTCTCAAAACTCACCTTTTCTCCTCCGCATAAAATCCTAACCTCACTCAACCCCCCCCCCCCTCTGCAGCCTGTCTCCACTCGGAGGGGAATCACATGGTTATAATATATAATTGTATATGCTATGCTCTCTATAATTTTCCATTGCTTTTATTCTTGCTTTTATTGCTTTTATTCTTTCTCCCCATTTATAGCCATGCGTGTGTGTGTGTGTGTGTGTGTGTGTGTGCGTGCGTGTGTGTGCGTGCGTGCGTGCGTGCGTGCGTGTGTGTCTGCTTCAGCGCTTAGATTTGATTTTATCAAGATTTTGCGCTATATAAATATTGTAATTATTATTATTATAGGTCAAGTTTTATATAATGAACATTATCATAATTTAATTACCTGCATGTTGTTTAGAATTCAATTCTGCACAACCCAATAACAACCTTTTAGTTCTATGTTGAATACAAACATATCTACAAGTGTTTTACTGACCTTACCCCCTGTTCCAAAATAGGTCACAAATGTACCCTGCGTCCAGTCTGAAAACCCTTAACGTACAGGAAGAGTTAAGGATCTGTCAAATCGATGGTCAGTGGACACTATCGAAGGTTGTGGGAAAGTCTATATGAACCTGATAGCGAGCACAGTTTAGCATTCTCCACACCTCTCAGTGGTATACCTTAGGCTTAAGATCCACTCCATTCATTATCATAGCATTGCGAAAAACTGGTAGCTTAGAAGATGGGACAGAAAAATGATTGTCTAGCCATTCTAATAACCTCTCTTTTCTAAACAAAACAAAATCACAAACTCACAGGTGACTTTATTTTCTTTTTCACTGTGACTGAAAACTCTTCAGATGTAATAAAATTTGGTTGGAAACGAGGATAGCAGTAGAATTTCACAACAGCAAATTAAAACTGAAATATCGCCAGAAATTCATGAGTATATGCTGCTCACACACCTTCCTCAAAAGCTGCGGATTTCAGACACTCTGTTTGTATGACCGTGACTTTGGTATCTTACCCTCTATATTTATACTGTTGTGACTCCTCAACCAGTCTACATCTTTCACCAAAATCAAGGAACTGAAAACAAAATTGTTCTCTCTCTCTCTCTCTCTCTCTCTCTCTCTCTCTCTCTCCTCACACACACAACACACACACACACACACCACACACACACACACACATAGATCCCTCCTTGCCATTTTCAAAATAATCTCCCTCTAAAAGAAAAAGAAGAATGTTTATTTAAAAACGACGGTCAAACCGTTCTATAATCTCTCATTTTAAATAAAAATGATCAAATATTCCATTTTAACGCAAAGCAAGGGTGCGTATAGCTGACAAATTTAAACAGCACAACTGTTATAACGAACAGTATTCTAAAATCACATATTTAGACATTGCTCTATTCTGTCGTACATACTTTTACAAAAATAAAGCTGGAATAAAAAAAAATTCAAAAAAACAAACAAAAAACAACCGAAAATCATGGTAGAAAGATAGATATGCATGGCAAATATCATGTTGACGATTTTAGGCTGTGAACTGGTCATTGGGCCTAATTATTTAACCACTGAACGATTTCAACAAAGCTCATGTCTTGTTGCGAAATGTTGCAATAATGGAAACATGAAATAAATTCCTAGGAATTTGAGAATGCAGGTTTTGATATAATAACAAAAATAGTTTTAAGCGTCCAATCTAAAACAAATATTTCAGTATATGCTTATATATCACTGTACGTGCTGTTTGGAAGTGGGGATGCTTGTAAAAGCGTCAGAAATTCATTGTATTGTAGAGTACATTCTTAAACATGAGAAAGCAGTTCTGATACGAATGTATTAACAAACGTTGTCTGGCATCGTGTAGCTTGTAAAAAGTGTGATTTAATGTAAGTCTATTTCTATGATTATGCATATTTAGTTTCACACACACACACACACACACACACACACACACACACACACACACACACACACACACACACACACACACACACACACACACACACACAGTCACTTTTCTTTTGCTGCTTTGAATCATTCTAATATCAGACATCTCAAAGACATTACTTGCGATCCATGGCTTGGATTTCCATCGGCTTATGCCTACGACCTCTGTTGCTGTGTCATCATTTGGTTGAAATTGTTTGTGAGAGCTTCAAGGTCTTCTACAAATAGTAGCATCAGGGATTTCTCTGTGGCCACTTGGAATTGCTCAATGGTGTTAGGATCTTTCAGTTTATTAAGATTAGCTTTTTGAATGTGAGATAGCCGTTTCTTTTATTATCTTGTTGTTCGTAGTGTTTTATTCTGTTCTTGTTCTTCAACGATATCTCAAAGTTCATCATGAAAAGGTCATGGTCACTGCCAAGAACAGCTCCTGGAAAATTCCTTGTTTTAGGCCTATTGAATTTCGTCTTTCTGGTTCTCCACAAGAATTTAATCAATTTGGGAGTCAAACTGACTATCTGGAGAATGCCATGCCCATTATCAAGATTCTTGATGTTTTCATAAAGAGTGTGCAAGAATCAAGTCATTATCGCAGGCAAATTGGAGCAGGTGTAGTCCCGATCATTGGCACTCTCGTTTCAGAACGGGTCACAGAAATTGCTCCATCTTCTTGGGCACCTTTCCAACCTTCACATTCCAATCACTCTTAACGATGAGGATGTATTTCTTGTCAGCCTTGTTGATGACCTTTGAAGCAAGGAATAGAATTCCTCGCTCTGGTCATCGTCATAGTCTGATAAGGGAGGATATATGCAATATTGTGATTTTGAACGATTTTGCTCAGAGGTGGATGGTTATGCTTCTGCTGGAAACAGGGCAGCATCCCAGAAGAGCGTTTCTGATGTTTTGTTGACTATATGCCACACTCCATGTGACGGTTTCTTCTCTTCCCCACTACAGTATACCATGCCTTTATTCTGTCTGTATTTCTCTATTGTTTTTCCACAAACTTTGCAGAGGCTAGAATGTGCCAGGAATATCTGCCCATCTTATGGGTGAATTCTTTCAATTTGCCAGCCTTCCTGGGTGTTCTTGGGTTCCAGGTGGCAAAAGTGATGACATTCCGTCCATGGATGTTCTATAGTAATTCCCAGGTGGCACATTTTTGATTCCGCCCTGGTGGAGATTCACTGACAGCACAGCCCTTGGTGACCCAGACTTCAACTGATCCAGTATGGTCTCTGTTTCTTTTTGGTCATACAGCGTCTCTTGCACAAGCTGAACCTGGCGGAGCTCATTCCTGTCCTGACCAGATTTTGTGTTGGGTTTACTCCCCACATGCAGCAGCTCTGGCAGCTAGTCCTGGGTTACATCGATACCAGTGGCATGGAACAACTCCTGACCTCAAATTTGAAGGGAAGACAGAACAATCTGTAGACTGACGTCATTGCAAAATAGATAGAAGAATCATTTCCACTGACCCAGGTTTGGGACACAACAGACAGAGACAGAAAACCTGGTGAACACTCTTTACTGTGACGCCCCAACGACTCGTTATGGAGCTCAGGAGAGAAAAGAATATATTATTATTGTATTATTATGTTATATCATTATTATTATTATTATTATATTGTTATTATTTATCATTATTATTATCATAGTAGTAGTAGTATAGTAGTATTAGTAATCTCCTCATGCAAAATAACAGCAACTGGTGCAACATTAAGACAAGCTGATAGGTTTAAATATCTGGGAACGATCATTTCACCAGACAGCAGATGCACATCAGAAATAGCCAGCAGAATCCGCCAAGCTAAAAGATAAAAAGCGTTCTCACCAACAAATGCCTATCAATTAATATAAGGAAGAGAGTTCTTGAGTGTTATAAAGAACCAATACTGTTGTATGGTTGTGAGGCGTGGACAGTCAACACACAAACTCAGAACAAGACTGAGGTAACCGGAATGTGGTTTCTAAAAAGAATGTTGAGAGTTCCATAGATAGCAAAGAAAACAAACGAAACAGTCTTGAAGGCAGACACAGGAAGAACATTAATAAAGAAGATTCGGAAAAGACAAGCAACATTTATAGGACATTTTATAAGGCAAGAGAAATTAGGAAATTAGAGCACCTAGTCACAACAGGAAAGCGAAGGTGGAAGGAAAGAGAGCACCCGGTAGACCTAGGGAGAAAATATTGGATGGACTTGTAGAGTGGCTGAGGACAGAGAGGTGGAGATGTACTTGCAATGACAAGGGATAGATTCGTATGGAGCGCCATGATCGCCAATGCCATGTGGCAGGGCACATGATAATGAAGATGATAGAAGTAGCAATAGTAGTAGTAGTAGCAATAGTTGTAGTAGCAGTAGTGCTGTTATTATTATATTATTATAATAATTATTATTTTTATTGTCCAGTTTACAGGTACTAGGGTAGTCATTCATCTACCGTAAAATGTCGTCAGAAATGAACATGACGTCAGTGATGATAACATCACCAGTCCTGCTGATGTCAACTGACGTGGATAAGCATGTACCAGACGTTTACCTGTCTACAGACGACCGTCTTTCTCAGTTTTTAGAATTTCGGGTGGCTGTGTGGTTGGACTACATCTATATACCAATATGTGCTGGTCAGTGGTTTATACTCATTTAATGTGTTCCTACATGTATGTGTGCTGGTGAGTGGTTTATATACAATTTATGTGTTCCAATATGCGCCAGTGAGTAGTTTATGTACAGTTTATGTGTTCATATATGTGCTGATGAATTGTTTATGTGTAGTTTATGTGTACCCCTATGTTTTGTTGTGCAGTCTATATACAGTTTATCTGTTCCAATGTGTGCTGATGAGTAGTTTACTTACAGTGTATGTGTTCCATCGTGTGCTGGTGGATAGTTTAAAAGTGTTGATGTCTACCAATGTGTGTTGGTGAGTAGTTTATGTAACGCAGCCCCCGATTACCTGTCAAGCCTACTTGAGATCTATGTTCCCTCACGTACCCTCCGCTCTCCCTCCGATCCTCTGACTTTTCGCTTTCCACGCACTAAGCTCAATACCTATGGTCCACGAGCCTTCTCTGTTTCTGGTCCACTCTCCTGGAACAAACTTCCTCTCTCAGTCCGTCAGCAACCTACTTTTGTCTCCTTCAAGTCCGCTCTCAAAACTCACCTTTTCTCCTCTGCATAAAATCCTGACCTCACTCAACCCCCTCTGCAGCCTGTCTCCACTTGGAGGGGAATCACATATGTAATATATAATTGTATATAATATGCTCTCTATAATTTTCCATTGCTTTTATTCTTTCTCCCCATTTATAGCCATGCGTGTGCGTGTGTGTGTGTGTGTGTGTGTGTGTGTGTGTGTGTGTGTGTGTGTGTGTGTGTGTGTGTGCGTGCGTGTGTGTGCGTGCGTGCGTGTGTGTCTGTTTCAGCGCTTAGATTTGATTTTATCAAGATTTTGCGCTATATAAATATTGTAATTATTATTATTATTAGTTCATGTGTACCTATGTCTGCTGGTGAGTAGTTTACGTACAGTTTATGTGTACCAATGTGTGGTGGTGAGTAGTTTACGTACAGTTTATGTGTACCAATGTGTGCTGGTGAGTAGTTTACGTACAGGTTATGTGTACCGATGTGTGCTGGTGAGTAGTTTACGTACAGTTTATGTGTACCAATGTGTGTTGGTGAGTAGTTTACGTACAGTTTATGTGTACCGATGTGTGCTGGTGAGTAGTTTACATACAGTTTATGTGTACCAATGTGTGCTGGTGAGTAGTTTACGTACAGTTTATGTGTACCGATGTGTGCTGGTGAGTAGTTTACGTACAGGTTATGTGTACCAATGTGTGCTGGTGAGTAGTTTACGTACAATTTATGTGTACCAATGTGTGCTGGTGAGTAGTTTACGTACAGTTTATGTGTACCAATGTGTGTTGGTGAGTAGTTTACGTACAGTTTATGTGTACCAATGTGTGCTGGTGAGTAGTTTACGTACAGTTTATGTGTACCGATGTGTGCTGGTGAGTAGTTTACGTACAGTTTATGTGTACCAATGTGTGCTGGTGAGTAGTTTACGTACAGTTTATGTGTACCAATGTGTGTTGGTGAGTAGTTTACGTACAGTTTATGTGTACCAATGTGTGCTGGTGAGTAGTTTACGTACAGTTTATGTGTACCGATGTGTGCTGGTGAGTAGTTTACGTACAGGTTATGTGTACCAATGTGTGCTGGTGAGTAGTTTACGTACAATTTATGTGTACCAATGTGTGGTGGTGAGTAGTTTACGTACAGGTTATGTGTACCAATGTGTGTTGGTGAGTACTTATGTGCAGTTACCTATATGTGCCGGTGAGTAGTTTACGTACAGTTTATGTGTACCAATGTGTGCTGGTGAGTAGTTTACGTACAGTTTATGTGTACCGATGTGTGCTGGTGAGTAGTTTGCATACAGTTTATGTGTACCGATGTGTGCTGGTGAGTAGTTTACGTACAGTTTATGTGTACCAATGTGTGCTGGTGAGTAGTTTACGTACAGTTTATGTGTACCAATGTGTGCTGGTGAGTAGTTTACATACAGTTTATGTGTACCGATGTGTGCTGGTGAGTAGTTTACGTACAGTTTATGTGTACCAATGTGTGTTGGTGAGTAGTTTACGTACAGTTTATGTGTACCGATGTGTGCTGGTGAGTAGTTTACGTACAGTTTATGTGTACCGATGTGTGCTGGTGAGTAGTTTACGTACAGTTTATGTGTACCAATGTGTGCTGGTGAGTAGTTTACGTACAGTTTATGTGTACCAATGTGTGCTGGTGAGTAGTTTACGTACAGTTTATGTGTACCAATGTGTGCTGGTGAGTAGTTTACGTACAGTTTATGTGTACCGATGTGTGCTGGTGAGTAGTTTACGTACAGTTTATGTGTACCGATGTGTGCTGGTGAGTAGTTTACATACAGTTCATGTGTATCAATGTGTGCTGGTGAATAGTTTACATGCAGTGTATGTGTTCCCATATAATTTTGTGAATAGTGTATATACCGTTTATGTGTACCGATATGTTTTGGTGAGTTGTTTACATACAGTGTACGTGTACCCATATATTACGATGAGTAATGTATATACAGTTATGTGTACCTATGTGTGCTGGGGATTGGTTCATATACAGTTCATGTGTACCACATGCGCAGGTTAGTAATTTGTATACAGTTTAGTGTACCTATATCTTATAGTGAGTATATATAGTTTATGTGTACCTGTATGTTTTGCTGTGTAGTTTATATATAGTTTATATGTACCTGTAGTTTTGCTGTGTAGTTTATATATAGTTTATATGTACCTGTATGTTTTGCTGAGTAGTTTATAGTTTATATGTACCTGTATGTTTTGCTGTGTAGTTTATATATAGTTTATATGTACCTGTATGACTTGCTGTGTAGTTTATATATAGTTTATATGTACCCTGTATGTTTTGGTGAGTTGGAGGAATCTGGTGAACCGTTCTTTAGTGTGACTCTCTAGACACATTTCAGAGAGTCAAACGATAAAACGTATACAAGAATATTTTCATTTGTGCTGGTGAGTAGTTTACATACAGTTCATGTGTATCAATGTGTGCTGGTGAATAGTTTACATGCAGTGTATGTGTTCCCATATTGGTACACATAAACTGTACGTAAACTACTCACCAGCACACATTGGTACACATAAACTGTACGTAAACTACTCACCAGCACACATTGGTACACATAAACTGTACGTAACCTACACAGTGAAGTGATGATTTCTTTCATACTTTGCTGGAAAATCTTATTGGAGTTGACCTTAAAAACTGAAAAGCTGGACATTGAAAAGTTCAAAATGTTTGAAATATCTGATCAATGCCTTTGAAAGGGGCTAGTGAAAACATGCAGAATCACTGCGTCTTACCACATTACTGATTTGTTCAGTTTGTTTGCAACAACAAGACAGAAGCTATCCTCATTGGCACCCGTCAGAAACTTTCTCAGGTGCCTCCTCTTTCTCTCCCATTATGTAACACATCAGTCCCAATTTCTGATTCAGCTAAAAACCTTGGTGTCTGCATTGACTCTACCCTCTCCATGAACAACTTTGTTTCTCAAACTGCCAGATCTTGCTACTATCACCTCCATCATATAAGCCTGATCAGGAAGTATCTCTCTGTGGAAACAACTGCAAAACTCGTTCTCTCCTTCATAATGTCTCGCATTGACTATTGCAATTCACTCCTGTCCGCTCTTCCTGCCTCCACCACTCACATCCTACAGCGCATTCAAAACAATGCTGCACACCTTGTACTCAAAAGGAAAAAAGCTGACCACATATCTCCTCTCCTGGCACAACTTCACTGGCTCCCTGTATCAAAGCGCATACAGTACAAACTAGACACCATGTGCTACAAAAGCCTCAATAACGCAGCCCCCAATTACCTGTCAAGCCTACTTGAGATCTATGTTCCCTCACGTACCCTCCGCTCTGCCTCCGATCCTCTGACTTTTCGCTTTCCACGCACTAAGCTCAATACCTATGGTCCACGAGCCTTCTCTGTTTCTGGTCCGCTCTCCTGGAACAAACTTCCTCTCTCAGTCCGTCAGCAACCTATTTTTGTCTCCTTCAAGTCCGCTCTCAAAACTCACCTTTTCTCCTCTGCATAAAATCCTGACCTCACTCAATCCCCTCTGCAGCCTGTCTCCACTCCGAGGGGAATCACATTGCAATATATAATTGTATATAATATGCTCTATAATTTTCCATTGTTTTTATTCTTTTTCCCCATTTATAGCCGTGTGTGTGTGTGTGTGTGCGTGCGTGCGTGCGTGCGTGTGTGTGTGTGTTTCAGCGCTTAGATTTGATTTTATCAAGATTTTGCGCTATATAAATATTGTAATTATTATTATTATTATTATGTCCTTTTTTTTTTTTATTGTTGATAAAGGGTCCGTATATTCAAACAGCTCAACAGGACACTTTGATTGATATGAATTGAACTGAACAAGATTGGATTGAATTTATTTGTACGGAACAACTAACATCAAAGGATCCCAGAAATGTCAGTATGAGAATGACAGTCTTTCCCTACTCCATTGCTTAGCTGGTTGGATGCTGGTTTGTCCCACAAACGTGTGGTTGTAGGGAAAATGAGGTAACTCTCCCAGCCCTGAAGAGGGATAGGTACCTAATCAAATCTGGAAAAAATGGAGGTCAAATGTGCAAGCTTATATCAATCCATATTGAAGCTAATACTCCATTACTGCACGGTTTTTACATGATCTGTTATTAGGTATGCTTATATCAGTTTTAGGTAATAAGGAATGTGCTGTGTTTCCAGGTCTGGGTATCCTAGGTAACGTGTTGTCTTTCTGTGTCCTGTTATCCCCTGGTATGTCTGGCACCTCCACTTCTGTCTACATGGCCGCTCTCTCCGTGTTTGACACCCTCGTTCAGATCGTCAACATTCTCTTCCTCGTGCGAAGGTTTCCGGGTCACGAGGTGTTACGTCAAGGCGCGTGCGGTTTTGTCTGGTTCCTACTATTCTTCTCGCTCTATTCCAGCGTCATGGTTATAGTGGGAATGACACTGGAACGTTACCTGGTTATCAGGTATGGAGACACAAGATGCAGAGCTTGTTGTTTGATTTTATTCTTCAATATTCTTTGATTTAATGTTTGTTGTTGTTGTTTTCAGTTTGTATACTTTAGTTTCTTTCCTTTTCTTTTTCACTTTCTCCACACTTTCCTCCTATTTTAAGAGTAACGTGGTGGTGAACATACATTTTGACTAACTCACCATTGTTTCAAATTGATAATGAGAACTCCATTTGTTTAGCGTAAAGAGTCCATGCCAAAGAATGATCGTTCCACATGAAAAAAAGGTAAAAATGATGGAAGGGGTGGAGGATTGCCATGTCAATACATTAACGCAGTGCAAACATAGTCGTAAACACTAAACAGTGCATTGATTTAATGTAGCATGAACATATTTCGTAAAGCCATAATTGTTCAAAATCACCAATATATCGATGAGCATACTGCATAGAAGCTTGATTCTTAAAAAGATCACCAAAGTATCAATGAGCATAAACACAATTCGTGAAAAAAATGACAGCATAAACATAGTTCATCCAGGAGAGATTGCCATGTTAATACATCATTGGAGTGCAAACATAGCCGAATACACACAAATTGATACATCAATGCAGTATAAACATGATTCGTAACAACAGCATACTACGTGTATATCAATCTATTCCATAATGATGGAGACTGCTGTCGACCTGATGGACAAGTAGGCTCATTGGTCCTTTGTCGATTGATATGGGTCTTTATGTGTCATACAAAAGCTACCTTAGAGGTGTATTTCTTACTGGTCTTTTACTGCCTAATATGGGTCTTTATGTGTGATACAAAACCTACCCTAGAGGTGTATTTCTTCCACAGATGCTGCATGGGAAAAGGATTTTGCGATCTTGGGTACCACTTCTTTCTGTTCCTTTTCTGATGTGCATCAACACTGTTACAGTGACTTTGTCTGCTCCTTGTCTTTGCGTGCGTCTCTCTGTCTGTCTATCACTGTCTGTCTCTCTGTCTGTCTCTTATTCTCTGTCCTCTCTCCCACCCTCTCCTCCCTCTCTTTTTTTCTCTGCATATATAGTTTGTGTTTACATAATGTTATGTGTTCACATCCCTTCTAATAGGGCTTTGACCTTATTGAATGGATGTCTGATTCAGATTCTCTCTCTCTGATTTGATCCAATGTTACCTCTTAAATGTTTTTGTCGGCGCGCGTGCGCCTGCACGCGCGCGTGTCTCTGTTTCTGTCTCTGTCTCTCTCTCTTTCTTTCTCTCTTTCTATCTCTCTCTCTCCCTTTCTCTCTCTTCTCTCTTCCCCTCTCTCTCTCTTTGTCTTACAGAATATCATCACAGGTGCAAGCAATAGCAATAGAGTTACATTATTGTTCTTATTCTTGTTGTTATTGTTAAAGGCTGATATGTATTTATGTCATGCGTTTGCCTTTGTCTTATGCTTTGTAAAGCGCATGAGCCATAAGTGCAAATGCAGATATGAATATTATATTACAACTCATTTTCATAACTTATTTTACATTTTATGCGTTATGGTTGTTTGCATGCTCACAGTTTGTGTGTAGAGTAGCAAAGACTAGCTGTAGGACAGGTTATTATTCTTGAGTAGTAAAGTGTTCTTAACTGAAGTCTGGAGCTGAACTCTCTTCCTCTCTACCTGTCTGTGTGTCTGTCTGTCTATGTGTCTACGTGTCTGTTTATCTGTCTATCTGCTCTCTCTGTCTCTCTCTGTCTGTCTCTGTCTCTGTCTCTCTCTGTCTGTCTCTGTCTCTCTGTGTCTGTCTCTCTCTCCCTCCCTCTCTCTCTCTCTCTGTGTCTCTCTCTCTCCCTCCCTCTTTTTCGCTCTTTCTCTTAGTTCATCATCATCATCATGTGCCCTGCCGCATGGCGTTCGCAATAGTGGCTCTTCATACGAATCTATAACTTGTTGCTGCAAATACATCTCCCACCCTCTCTGTCCTTAGCCACCCTGCAAGTCCGTCCAATATTTTCTCCCTGGGTCTACCTGGTGCTTTCTTTCCTTCCAGCTTTCCTGTTGTGACTAGGTACTCTAATTTCTCTTGCCTCATAAAATGTCCTATAAATGTTGCTTGTCTTTTCCTAATCTTCTTTGTTAATAATCTTCTTGTGTCTGCCTCCTTCAACGCTGTTTCGTTTTTTCTTTGTTGTCTATGGAACTCTTCACATTCTTCTTAGAAACCACATTTCAGTTGGAACCAAGAAAAAACACGAAAAAAAAAGAAAGAATAAGAACACGTATTTAATATAACCAAACAAGACAAGCGCAAATTTTCGGCCAATTGGCCTTTCTCAAACTAAGATCACAAACAAACAAACACCAAATGCAAAGATTAGGAGAAAAAGACTGAAACTTCACTGCTGCTTCGTCCAGTGTGAGAATAGGTATTCGCGCCTGTCTTGTCTGATTGTATTAAACATGTGTTTCTATTCTTTTGTGTGTGTGTGTGCTTTTTTTTTTCTTCTGGTTCCTGTTTGCTTGAACGCCAGCAGTCACACTTGTTTTGGATTTCACATTTCAGTTGCCTCAACTTTGTTCTGACTTTGTGCGTTGACTGTCCACGTCTCACAAAGATGCAACAGTATCGGTTCTATATAACACTCAAGAATTCTCTTCCTGGTGTTAATTCATAGACATTTGTTGGTAAGAATGCTTTTCATCTTCTTCAATGCTGTTTTGGCTTGACTGATTCTGCTGGCTATTTCTGATATGCATCTGCTCTCTGGTGAGATGGCCATTCCCAGATATTTAAACTTATCAAGCTGTCTCAGTGTTGTGCCATTTGCTGTTATTTTGCATGAGGGGATTTCTTGTTTTTTGACTGATTACCATGACTTCAGTCTTCTTGCTATTTAGCTCCAACCCTTCTTTTCCTTTCTATTTCTATTACATTCACAAGATTTTGTAGGTCTTTTATTATTTTCTGCAATTAGCATGATGTCATCTGCGTAACGAATGTTCTTTATTATTTTTCCTCCAACCTTAACCCAGGACATTCTTCTAGGTTTCTCATGGTGTTTCCTTACCCTCTGACAAATCCACACTGTTCTTCTGACATTTCTCTTTTGAGTCTGTTCCTTGTTCTCATAATGATAATTCCTAATAGGATTTTTGTTACAAGACTCATCATGCTGATTGTACGATGGAGTTTCATTCTATAGCCCCTGCTTTCTTTGGAAGTGCAATGAAAACTGATTTTGACATATCTTTGGGTATTTTTCCAGTGTCATAAATTTCAGTTAGGAGGACTGTTATTTTTTCAATACTAAATTCTTCTAGGGTCTCAATCACTTTTGAAGTAATATTATCTAGTCCTGGGGTTTTCCCAGTTTCATCTTTTTCAGTGCTGCTCTAACTTCATATTTCATTATGGGTGGTCCCACAACGGTCTTTCTCATAATGTTCTTCATTTCAGTCATCGTTGAAAAGGTCTTTAATGTACTCTCCCCATCCTTCTGATAGTTTATCTTTTTCCATGATAAGTGTACGATCTTTCGATTTTATGCAACCAGTTGATGTGCATGTCTTTTTCCTGTGGGCAACTTCTTCAATGTTTCTGTACATAACTTGAGGATCTGTTTTGTGTCGATCTTCTGTTTCTTGGCACTTTGTTTCCACTCAAGCTTCCTTAACTTCATTGCAACTATTCCAAGGCAGTGGTGATTTTATTCTTTTAGTTAAGGGTAGTCATTATCCTGTGACTGCCAGTCAGATAGTTCTTAAGATGTCACTTTGTTTGATCGTAGTGTCTTAAGCTGGTATATGATCCCTTGTTGTAACTATGTTTATCTAGATAGTACTAAATGTCCTATGCTTTGAACAGTGTAGCAGTAGTAGTAGTAGTAGATAGTAGTATGTAGTAGTACAGCATCGTCAGTTGGGTTGATTGGATAACTAATAGGTATGATATAGTAAGCCCTAGGGCGTTGTTTTCCAAGTTGAATTGAGTGCATCCTAGGAGCAGCATCAGCAGTGGCTGGTAATGCCGATGTGAGAAAGGCAGACTCTGCAACACTTGATGCATGTATGGACGCTGGCCATGAAGTTGCCTTCACGGGAAGCTTGCTTTCTGCCTGACTTTTTTCCTCAGCTAAGTCTGGATCTTCTTTTCCCCTGACCTGAGTTGTTTCAGGAGCACACGGGATTGTCTTATCTCGAGCTCTCTGTGCTTATGTCCAGAGCTTTCATATCGCGCTTGCAGATGTTTTGTGTTGTAGCTCGGGGTGGCCAGCAGATCCTTGCTGGAACTAGTTCATCCTAAATTGCTTTGGGGATACGTGCATCTTCCATCCAGTGCACATGGCCAAGCCAGTGTAATCTGCGTTGTCTAAACAGTGTGTGCAGCATGGTGGGGAGACAAGCGTAATCTAGGGACCTGGGAATTTGGTATTTTGTCGGTCTACTTGATGCAGAGGATGTAGCAAAGGCAGTGCAAGTAAAAGCTGTACGGTTTTTGCACTTTTTGGCATATGTTGTCCATGTTTCGTTGCCATACAGTAAAGTGCTGATGATGTGGGCATTGTACACCATCATCTTGGTCAGAGTGGGTGTTCCCAGAGCAAGCAGTAAGTTGGCCAGAGGTTCAGCAGATATGCCAATGCACTTGTTGATCTTGGCATCAAGGGACAGACTGTTGTTGATGATGGACCCAATGTATATGAACTGGTGGTGATGGACGACATTACGTTTGTAGTTGTCAATGGTGATGACAGGAGACGTATTCACGTCTTGGCTCAGCACGTTCGTCTTTTTCAGGCTGATGTCAATGACCAGTCTTTGCAGGCTGATGGTCAGACCAGTCTTTGCTGGCTGATGGTCAGACCAGTTTTGCAGGTGATGGTCAGACCAGTCTTTGGCTAGGTCGACCAGTCTTTCAGGCTGATGGTCAGACCAGTCTTTGCAGGCTGATGGTCAGACCAGTCTTTGCAGGCTGATGGTCAGACCAGTCTTTGCAGGCTGATGGTCAGACCAGTCTTTGCAGGCTTGGGAAAATCTGTGTATGAGGCACTGGCGTTGTTTTGTTGTTCAGTTTGTGAAGTAACAGCAGCGTCATTGCCAAAGAACATGTCTCTCTAATGGCCTCGTACACCTTTGCCTTTCTTTGAGCCTTGCAGGGTTGAAGAGTCACCCGTCAGATCTGGTGTGTAGGCACACTCCTTCCATTGCAGTCCCTAAGCTATGCTTAACTAGACAGTATTAAATGTCCTATGCTTTGAACAGTGACGTTACTGCAATTCTCAGTCAGAGGGTGTCGCCTTCCATTGCAGTCCCTAAGCTACGTTTAACTAGACAGTATTAAATGTCCTATGCTTTGAACAGTGACGTTACTGCAATTCTCAGTCAGAGGGTGTCGCCTTCCATTGCAGTTCCTAAGCTGTGTTTAACTAGACAGTATTAAATGTCCTATGCTTTGAACAGTGACGTTACTGCAATTCTCAGTCAGAGGGTGTCGTTGTATTGTTTTGTCACAACTTCTCCACCCCATCACTTTCTCTAACTATTCTCACAACATCATTACCCAAATAAATTGTTTTCTTTCCAGCAGTAATGTCAAATGTTGAACCTCGATTTCTGAAGTGGAAGATTCAAACTGATTACTATTCAGTATGAACAGATTTTATGTTCGTTATCAATAACTCCGTGAAAATGGATTTTCATTTGGAATAATAACCATCCAAGTTTACATTGGATTTTCAAGGGTCATGAATAAACATTAGTTAATTAATTAGAAGATAACCCTGTTTGGTGTCATTGACTGCAGCAGCCAACATCGCACCCAGTGATGCCGACAGATGAGTTAACTAGTCAATAAGTCAGTCAGTGAATCAGCTAGTCAGTCAGTCAGTCAGCAGCAGGGAGGCAAGCAGGCAAGTTAGTCAGTCAGTCAGTCAGTCAGTTAGTTAATTAGTTAGTTAATGAATTAGTTAGTCAGTCAGTCAGTCAGTTAGTTAGCGATTTAGAATTTTCTTATCCTAGCTGAAGACGAGACATAAATATGATAAAGCAATTATGATTTTATACTGTTTTGTTACCATCACTATCATCACCATCACCATCATCATCATCATCCAGGCACGAAAGCACCAAACTATTAAGAAATTTCTGGCCTTACGTTGTTCTTACAGATTCCATAAAGGCCAGCAGATGGTGCACACCAGGAGAGCAAGGATGGTGGTGGTGGGTGTGTGTGTCTCGTGTTCAGCATCAACTGTCATAACCTGATTCTCAGGAAAATGGTGTGGAATGACGTCATGAAGGTACAAGGCAATAAAGCAAACACTAAACCATTCTTCACAATGAAATGGGGACTAGAATACAGTTGACGGCACACTACGCACTATGCCACAATAACAACCTGAACATACTCATGGCAAAATTCACAAAATTATATGACAAAACACAAGGCAGAATATGATCACCTTGCAGTGATCAATGACAGAGTACTGATAATAGTTTTGATATGATATCAATGACTACACAGTAAAGCTATCATAAACAATTACCCCTACCTTGCAACACTCCAGATTCCATACAACATGAAGACGCTACAACACAGCAACAGCATTTGTGCCAAGATGGTCGTGAACTCCTACAAAATGCAACTAACAATGAAGCACCGACCTCTTCGACTTCTTCTTAAGGCTGTAGGACAGATGTCATATACCACCTAGGGCTGTCTAAAAATCTTACCAATCTACTCACCATTACGGCTCCATTGCCGATCAAGAGAACTTGCGATCAAATGACAATGCAATATGGATAGCACAGTTATTAGAGCTGAACTTAACTCATTCAATTACAACACTTGTGACACATGACACACGTAACCCACGCCTAACAAATAAAATATACAGACAACATACAAACACACACACACACACACAAACACACACACACACACTTGAACCCCTATGTATAAACTACTCACGTGCCACCTAACAGGTGTTTCAAATCCTTTCCTCCTTTTCAGCCAAGATGTCACCGAGAAGGGAAAATGTTTCTGATTGAAATCTTCTTTTCCCATGTCTTCTCCTTACTTCTGTTTGGTGATAGTCGGTAATGGTTGCAGGTAGAGACGTGTGGAACTGATGGACCTGCAACCCAGTTTTTCATGAACAAGATCTGGCCATGGATAAATGGATCTCTGTACTGCTACATCCCTCTGCTGTCACTGTCCATGTTGAACGTGCTCATTGTCAAACAAATGAGATCAGCACAGAAGTTCAGGGGAACCAGTGGAGCCACAGATCAACAGGTATCAAATATAATACATGATACTGTGAGTAGATTCATTCGTCAATTGTTGTATTTGATACCTGAATTATTTTTGTTCATTGTTTTGTTTATTTATTGGTAGAAGTCCTGTAATCCAATTATTCAAAGCATATTACCCTCCAGCTGCTTATTTCGATGTTCCAGCATGTTACCAATCAAGATTTATATAACCGGCGATTATAAATCCAGAACACCCGGCTCCATTACCAAGATGCTTCACACTCTGCAACTGCCAACTCTCCAACAGCGCAGACGTTATCTGCACCTCATCTTCCTCTACAGGGTGGTTGAGGGGTTGGTACCGGCCATACCATCTCCTGAGTACTTAACTCCACATAAACCAGGACGACTCATACGGCCACGAACATTGGCAACCAGTACGATACCACCAGTGCGATCTCTGATTATATAAGAAACAAAATAAGAACATCCAGCAGATGCCAGACACAGCAGTTCAAACAGTCATTTTTTGTTAGTACAGTAAGAGACTGGAACCATCTGGAAGAAAAACATCGTGAGAGCTCCAACCCTTGAAAACTTTAAAAGACTGATATCGTCCCAACAGTAAACCTTCTAAAGCTGCTCACACCCCCACCCGTCGCGATAATGCCATAAATCTTGGCGACAGTGACGTATCCTACAGATACAGATACAGATATTAGTTACAGTACTAAACAGTCTACATGATTGCTATTTCTAAACGAGCCACCATGAGGCTGGTGTGTTATTGTCTGTGGCCGTGTGTGCTTGTCTCCCTCCTGAACTCATAATGAAAAAAGAATATGCACTCAAACAAAGCCTCGTGAATTTTACGTTCAACAATATGTCACTTAACCTATAGAAAATATTCTTTGGCTGTTCTGCAAACTTATGCACATTGCTACGCAGGTAAACTTGGTCTGTAGTGTTTGAAAAAGTAGGTGTAATGATAATTATCGCCTGCACAGCCACAGCAGAAAGTGCACGTCATGACCACAACGCCTCCTGGTGCAGACTATCATCTCCTGAGATGTAAAGAGGCCGACGACGACTATCCTACAAAAATACAGTTATTAGTTACCATACAAAAATAGGTCAGGTATTTTCTATTACATGACCGTAAATAGCTCATTGTTGAGCTTCATCAATGCGAGATCATCTCATTTTTCCCAGTGAAACATTCTTTTCTTTTAACAGATATTTACTCTAGAACTATTATTCACATCAATGGTTAAAATACAATTTGTGAGAAACTGATAACTAAAGACTTATTGAAACATATGAACAATAGCTATATTATCAGCAGATTAAACAAGACAAATGAAATACTTATCATTATCTTTAGGATTTTTTCCACAGATTCCTTCTTTCTGCTAATTCGTCACTCCTTGTGCATGTTATCTATAGGAACAGCACAAAGTCACAAGATGATATGATGGAAAATTTCAATGGATACTTCACCGAGTTCAAATGCAATAGCATGTACACTAAAAATCACCCCAAGCTCCTGGAATAATTGTTGTATTAGCAAACTAACTCAGTTTTGAGGCTTTGATGGTATCGTGTCAACTTTGGAAAACCAGATGACCAGGTAAATGCACCCAGTTGAAGCAGCGTTAGCAGTCTCACTTTGTGCTTGAATTTGTTGCCTACATCAACATACCTGTGACCAGAGATAGAAGACAGTTTAAAGCTACCTGCATCATGATTGTAAGGTGAAGTAACACACTTACAAAAAGGAAATAAGAAAGACAGCTGCGACAACCATGCCTGAAATTTGTTTGGTTTCATGACGTCATCAAATTATGGAAAGTCAAAGATAGAAAGAAGTGATGACGTGTCTAACAGTACGCCTTCTAAGAATTCATGTACATTACGCGCAGAGGAATGCAACGCTTGAGTGAATATAGTCAGTGTGACCCCCATATTGTCAACAGATATTTTTCTTACCTCTTACAGTTCTGTTGCTTACCCGAACTATTGAAAACATTTGTGGAATGCACTATCACTATACACAAGCCACAGGAGAGGTAGGATCTCAGACAGTTTGGATATGATGGGTCTTTGAACTAACTTTGCAGTGAGGTGTTCCTCAACTAGTCTTTAAGTATTTTCAAGCAGAGAAATCATCATCATCGTGCTATTCCGAAAGAAGTGTATTACAACCTGTGCAAATACATGACTGTGTCTGATTCCATTGCATGTGGACTGGAGTGTGCTTCTAGTCTTGCCTTAAAACTACATAGAATGAGATAGCCATATGCTTGCACAGCTATATTAAATTTTGGTTGTTGCAGTATGGTTTAGTCTTGTTATTTCTGAATGGGAACAAAGCAGTACAATATGTTCTTGCTTAGAGTGCAACATGTGTATTGTGGTGACGTTTTCTGACCATCATGGAATCACTGTGTGTACATGGCAAACTTAAAACAAAATTCCCCAACAACAGATGAAATATTTCAATTTTAAACTTCATTTCGACTGAAAGTATGGATTCTTCTTCCGCCGTCAGCAACAAAATGTATAACTGGAGATTCACTCTGTGCATATCAGCAACTGTTTGACGTGCACATTCTGTGCAACAACACGGCAATAACAGTACATATGCAAAAATGTAAAATAATTCTATAATTCATCGTTTCTGAATTTAACATTGTCAAAACTAGCCATTAGTATTCTGTTTCAGTTTCAGTTTCTCAAGGTAAGGCTCTACGCTCGGAATAAATTCCAAAGTTCTAATATATTCTAAATGCTTATTTTGACACGAATCTGGACTGAGAACATTTGTGTAAATCCTCAGACTTCCATATCGTACCAGACTGCATGTGCCACGTAGATGGCTGAGTCGACTTTCACCCATCACAGCAACAATTCAGCAATCATTGTTGTGTACAAATTAAACTTTCCTGATTTTCATCGTTCATATATCTAAAATTAAATCACGTTTAATCCCATGCTAGAATTTAAAAGTGTGAGGTTTTCATATCTGTCTGTAAAATGTTTGTCTGTCAGGATACAGTGTTGGTACTTAGGCAGGTACTTAAGCCTGTATGAAACCCAACACCTTAGTGTACAGAGACAGACAGACAGACAGAGAGGGGTGGTGATGGTAAATTAAAGTGCCACGTTATGATGTCATGACAGGTTGACGTCAGTCGTCAGATCACCGTGATGTTACTGTTTGTGACGTGCACCTTTCTGTTACTTGTGAGCCCCATGGCCATCATACTCGTGGTAGAGAGATATGTGTGGGTTAGAACAACTCTTCACGAGCAAGCAGTGTTTCACCTAACCCGTGTTATAATCAACAACCTGTCCTACACCAACCATGCCATCAACTTTTGTCTTTATTGTCTCAGGTAAACTTCCATGACCTCGTTCTCTCTGTCTCTCTCTCTCTCTGTCTCTCTGTCTCTCTCTGTCTCTCTCTCTCTCTCTCTCTCTTTCTCTTTCTCTCTCTTCCACGCTCGCGCGCACATGTGTGTGTGCATGTGGGATGGTGGTGGTGCGGGAACTGGGCATTGACCTAAATAACATGTCAAAACATCCTCATGTGGTAGAAAATTACAATGGACTGAGACAGTACCTTGATATGAAACTTTGCTGGTATCCAGGTAATAAATCATGCCATCCACACAGTTGGCGTTGCATGTTTGTTTGTTTGTTTGTTTGTTTGTTTGTTTGTTTGTTTGTTTGTTTGTTTGTTTGTTTTTGAGAGGAGAGGGAGGAATTCTCCTAAGAGGAAACATGCAACGCAATTCTGACCTGCACTTGGCAAACCTGATTGAATGAGGTAGACTTGACTGACCAGTCTGACGTGAAGAATCAGCACTGACAGTATAAACAGAGCTGTGGACAGTGGCCACTCCTTCTCCTCTGCCATCTACTCTGACTGACATCACAGTTATTCTGCAGGTTTAGAAAATGGTATTCAACAATAGATCATATGTTTACTATACTATCTCTTGTACAGAAGTTGGTTTTTTGTTTTTGTTTTTTGTTTTTGTTTTTGCTACAATTGCAAACTGTATGCTGCCTTCGCAGATATTCAGAAAGTGTTTGATTCTATTTAACAGCAAGTTATCTTCAGCTTATATTATTTAAAAATTGTGTAAAGAAATATTCAGGAAATGTATTCAAACATGTACATTTTTGACCACGATAGTCGATCATACATTATTCTCAAATCTAAAATAAAATGTGGAGATAAACTGACTGATTATATCAAGTGTACAGCTGGAGTGAAACAGGAACATGGATGTGGCCTGACATTTTTCTTTGTTTATAAACAAATCAACGATAAAAGCCCTTAACAAAGAAACAAATAGTGGTCTTGTTTGGCATACTTGAGCAACAATATCAAAGACGCACCCATAAAGTGAGGACACATGGTTTTGCGGCTCAGGTCTTTCCAATTGATAACACAGCACACAACTTCACGTATGCCCTGGTTGTAGCAGAAAATTCTCATGATTAGTATTTGAATTCGTCTTGAAACAAGCTGGTGGACGTCACAAGTCTTTAACTGCACGCATTTAGGTTTATATCACAAATTCACTGATTCCATCATGTCAAATTTTGTCTCTTTGCAGTGGACAGAGATTTCGACAAGAATTTGTTAGACTGTTTCTGCCATGCCTGACGTCAACACTGTCCACAGGCAAAGGGAAGCAACCTGTTTAATAACTGTATAGTGTGAAACCTCCATCCATTATCAGTGTCTCCAAAAGTAGCGCCATTGCGGAGTCAAGTGAGCTTCCACATGAAAGACTTTTGAGATAGTTTCTGACATGCCACTGTGAAACATTTCATAAGAAAATGTTGCTTTTTCTTGCATAGTTACCGCAAATAAATTGCATGGGAATTGCATTGTGGTGTAGATATCACAAAAAGTATATTGATTGCTGTTTTGGTCCCTGTCTCACGCATCTTTGTATTCATGTAAATTTTCTGTCTCTCGTCTGTCTCTCTGTCTGTCTCTGTCTGTCCATCGGTCTGCCCATCTGCCTGCCTACCTGCCTGCCTGTTTGTCTGTGATTTACATTGAATAAGAACAGAATAGTGTGCAGGACATTGCATCGCATCATGAATCTGCAGAATGTGAGAGTGTAAGACAATTTCAATTTAGGAATGTTGTGATTCAAATATTGATACATTTGTGTTGGCCAGTGGGCTGATTGACTCATTTCATAGAACTACAGATACAGACTCAGCGTTCTTAAACATAAACAGGTTACGACATAAGCAATAACCTGTTACTACTGACAGCTCTTCATTTACTAACTTTTAATTGTATCGTTGTGCTATTTATAGTTTTCATCATTATCTTCAATTCAATAAGGCACAAACAATGTAGTAACTCTGGTCAAAGTCATCTCGTTGACTGCTTTCCAACTTTGACAAACTATATTTGATTAAATTGTCACAGTCACTGGCAAGAGACATGTTGTATAACAAGCAGCAAAATGCCTGACTGTAAAGGTCTTCAATAGTAAACCAACAGTGACCTAAGTATCCTTTTAGCACAGTATGTAACAAACGACCCTCGCATCAAAACAAACATCGACAATCGTATCAAGACCACTGACGACGGTCAAGGCATTCACAGGTAAGTTATATAGAGTGCCGGGATACGTTCTCTGTTGAGGAAGAGTCTGACGATGATGACTGTTATACATTATTGTCAATCTCCAGATTACACACAAAAGAAAGGCAATGTTTGTAGAGGATTTTGAAATCAGAAAGAGGAGAATAAAGCTAAGTTTTTATATCAACAGACCGAAGGCACGCCAAAATTTTGGCAACTGGTCTTTGTCAAACAAACACAAAAGATAACAAAGGATCACATCCACCAGATGTAGGACGATGCCAACAGATCAGTTAACAGTGAACAATACACCAGGGAAGTTATCTGTTCTGTTGTTTTTGTCTTAATTCTAACGAATATGTGACTTTTATCTGTTGCGTTTGATGGACATAGATAGTAATAACAATAAAACAACAACGACAATAATGATAATAATAATAACAATTATATTACTACTACTACTTCTAATGATAATAATAATAAAATTCATAATTCATTTTCTGTAGCGCAAACATCATCATCATCATCAAATGCCTACCGCATGGCGTTGACGATCATGGCCCTCCATATGTATCTATCCCTTGCTGCCGCAAAACACATCTTCCACCTTCTCTGTCCTCAGCCACCCTGCAAGTCCGTCCAATATTTTCTCCCTGGTCTACTTGATGCTCTCTTTCCCTCCACTTTTCCTGTTGTGACCAAGTGCTCTAATTCCCCTTTCCTCATAAAATGGCCTGTAAATGTGTCTGTCTTTTCCGAATCTTCATTTATGAAGTATCTTCTTGTGTCTGCCTCCATCAAGTCTGTCTCATTTGTTTTCTTTGCTCTCCATGGAACTTCAACATTCTTCTTAGAAACCACATGTCGCTGCCTCAATTCGTTCTGGCTTTGCGTGTTGACTGTCCACGCCTCACAACCGTATAACATTATCGGTTCTATATAACATTCAAGAACTCTCTTCCTGATGTTAATTGACAGGCATTTGTTGGTAAAAATGCTTTTCATATTCTTGAATGCTGTTTGGCTTGGCCGATTCTGCTGGCAATTTCTGAGTGCATCTCCGTCTAGTAGATCATTGTTCCCAAATGTAAACTGTAATCTGTCTCAAAGTTGTGACGTTTGCTGTTAGTTTGCATGAGGGGATTTCATGGTTTTTTAACTCATTACCATAACTTCAGTCTTCTTGCTATTTAGCACCAACCCTTTATTTTTGCTTTCTATTTCTATCATATTCACAAGTTTGTATGACCCTTTCATTTTCTACAATTAGCACAGTGTCATCTGTGTAAAGAATGTGTTTACCATTTTTCCTCCAAACTGTAATCCAGGGTATTCTTCTACGTTTCTCGTGATTTTTTCGCCGTAAAGTGAAAACAGATCTGGTGACTGAACACCACCTTGCCTGACTCCTCTTTTGATGTTTAGGAAAGAGCTTATGTCGTTTTGTATTCTCATTGCAGCTGTTTGTGCCCAATACATATTTCTGATTATTCGTTGATATTTTCCATCAGTACTGAGTCTTTCTTGGTGGTTGATCAATTCTTCATGTCTTACCCAATCGAAAGCCTTGGTATAATCAACAAAGCATAGTTCTCTATGATAGTTCTTTGGATGTATATGGCATTAATAGTTCCTTTCCCCTCCACAAATCCACACTGTTCATCTACTATATTGCTTTTGGTTCTATTCCTTGTCCTCATCATGATTATTCTTAATAGGGGTTTTGTTAGATAACTCATAAAGCTGATTGTACGATGGAGTTTGCATTTTATTGCTCCTGTTTTCTTTGGAACACCAATGAAAATTGATTTTGACATATCTTTTGGGATTTTTCCAGTGTCATAAAGTCCATTTAGGAGGAATGTTATTTTTTCTATACCAAATTCCTCTGTAGTAATATTGTCTGGTCCTGAGGCTTGTCCTGGTTTCATCTTTTCAATGCTGCTTTAACTTCATCTTTCATTATGGGTGGTCCTTCAACGTTTTTTCTTATAATGTGTTATTCGTTTCTGTCATCTTCAACAAGGTCTTTAATGTACTCTCCCCATCTATCTAATATTTTGTCTTTTCCCGTGATAAGTGTACCATCTTTCAATTTTAAGCAACCAGTTGATGTGCATGTATATTTCCTGTATACAGTTTCTTCAATTCTTTTGTACATACCCTGAGGATCTGTTTTGTGTTGGTCTTCTATTTCTTTGCACTTTGTTTTCAGCCAAGCTTCCTTAGCTTCTTTGCACCTATTTCTGATTTCTTTGATTATCTTCCTGTATTTTCCTCCTTTCCCTTTGCCTTCCTCCATTCTTCCATCAAGCCAAGAATTTCTTTTGGCATCCATTTTTTTGTTGTGTTGCTTTTCTATCTACTCTTGGGATTTCTTCACAAGCTTCATTTATCGAGTTTCTAAACTTTGTCCGTTGTTCCTCACTATCACCAACGTCTTCTAGAGCAATGAATTTGTTTTGAACATGTATGTTAATTTTTTTACGTATCGCTTCATCTGTCTTTAAGAGTTCAAGATTTAATTTGGTGTAGCTTTTGTTAGCGCAAAGAATCCATATCAAAAGCATGCTCGTTGTGCTTTACAGAATGACGACAAACAATGTCCCTGTTCACAATACGCGCGCGCACACACATATGCTCACACACACACACACACACACACACACACAGGACGCTGAGCTTGATTACTCTACCAAGATCAACTAAAAGTGTACAGAATCAGAACGCGTATTTGATATAATAATACAAGACAAGACGGACACCAGTTTTCCGCCCACTGGCCCTGATCAAGATAATACAAAGAACGACAAAGAATAAATGCATAAAACATTATGTAACAAAGCTCGGTTACGTCTTTGTGTATTTATTCTTTGATGTCTTTTGTATTGGATCGACACAGACAAGTTGGCCCAGACATTTTCACCTGTCTTGGATTATTGTAGAAAGACTTGTTTTTAATCTGTTTTGGTGTGATTTTGGTTTGTGTCTGAGCGCTGTGGTTATTTTGATTCACATTGGAGTTTGACACCACAAGAACACACAGTCATTACTAACTCTTCTTTCTGTTTGTCTTTTTGCCTTTCTTTCTGTCTTTCTGTCTGTCTTTCTTTCTGTCTTTCTGTCTGTCTTTCTTTCTTTCTTACACGTGTCCTACACCAACCACGCCATCAACTTTTGTCTTTATTGTCTCAGGTAAGCAGCCATGAGCTCTCTCTCTCTCTCTCTCTCTCGCTCGCTCTTTCTCTCTCTTCTTTCTCTCTCTCACGCGCGCATATATGTAGTATTGTTATTATTATTACTATATTGTTGTTATTGTTATTATTATCATCGTTGTTATTATAAGTGGTAATAGTATAAACATTAGTATAAACATTATCATTGTGTTTCTTTCAAGACAGTTTCGTCCGTTTTCTTTGCTGTCAAAGGAACTAACATTTATTTCAGAAAGCACATTTCAGTTGCCTCAGTCTTGTTCTGATTTTGCCTGTTAATTGTCCAGACTTCGCACCAGTATTGGTTCTATATAACGTTGAAAAACTCTCTTCCTGATGTCTTTCTATTTTTATTGTATTAGCAGGATATTGTAAGTCCTCTTCATTTTCTGCGATTAGAATGGTGTCATTTGCATAAGAAAGATTGTTTATCATTTTCGTTCATCCTTCGATATACTTTGACTTGTCATTATCCATTATGCTGCCTATCGCTATGTGTGTCCCCTCCAGAATGTATAATTCTATGCTGGCCCGATTTTATCATGGTTGCCGACTTCCATATTACCTTCCCCCTTCCCTAACCCTAAAATATTGATGATTAGTCTTTCCATTTCTCTCCAGACATTATCTAATATTCCTTTCTGGAGCATTGTCCTAACATACCAAGTTGCAAGTTTTATACTTTTAAATCTCATCACAGTAACTTGATGACGATTCGGTGTCCCCTACAGGACAAAGATGATCCAGTGGAGCCCCTGTTTAACTCGTTCTTGATTCTTTTATTGTGTGAGGCCATGATTCACGTTGCCTTCCATTGGTTTATGTTAAGATTTTCTTCCAGCCTCTGTCGTTCCCATAACTACCTAGAAGGCAATGGGGGCTGATTTTCTGTCAGAGTTTACTCCCTTGACCTTGGACTCTCCCGAGACAAGACAGTCTGAAGACAGTGTTGATTTTCTGTCAGAGTTTACTGCCTTGACCTTGGTCTGTCCAAAGACAACCACAAGGTAGTGGTGCTATTTACCCATACATTATCATTCATCAATAAACATAACTAAGTACACATTATCATTCATCAATAAACATAGCTAAGTATACATTATCATTCATCAAAAAACATAAGTACACATTATCATTCATCAATAAACATAAGTAAGTACACATTATCATTCATCAATAAACATAAGTACACATTATCATTCATCAATAAACATAAGTACACATTATCATTCATCAATAAACATAACTAAGTACACATTACCATCCATCAATAAACATAGCTAAGTACACATTATCATTCATCAATAAACATAGCTAAGTACACATTATCATTCATCAATAAACATAGCTAAGTACACATTATCATCCATCAATAAACATAGCTAAGTACACATTACCATCCATCAATAAACATAGCTAAGTACACATTATCATTCATCAATAAACATAGCTAAGTACACATTATCATTCATTGTTACAAACGTCTGTTTATGGGTGACTGACAGAAATAGAATGAAAGTAGATTGTGTATGTAGGTGCGTGTTCTATGTGTTTTCCCCAACCACACACAACCTTCCACTCAGTCACTTCAACAACCTCTGTAAACAAAATAGTATATTTAAATATTGATAATCAGATATCATCAGTTCAATTTTCATCCAACTGGATCAACAAACACATAAGACAGAAATAAATGTTCATTGACCACTGTTCAATGGAAAGTAATCGATTCAGGTTTCCGTCCCAAATAGTCCTTTCACAGGAATTCTTTCACTGCGTCAGCACTTCAGTCTGTTTCACAGCATCGAAATCATTGTTCAGAATTCAGTTCATCACTCTATATAAATACAGTTACCACACAATCCTGGGGAGCAAGACGAAACAGAGGCGTCAGTAACCGGACACGCCCACAGCAGGTATTCAGCAGAGTCCTAACAGCTTAGGACCAGGGACTGGATCAGGCATCCATCCCTCAAAACAGCAGGTATTCAGCAGAGTCTTAACAGCTTAGGACCAGGGACTGGATCAGGCATCCACCCCTCAAACCAAAGTCACGTACGTATGTGGCTCCTCGTGAGCTAATCAGACCAGACAGCTCCCCACGTCAGAAGCTGTAGATAGGAAAGAATTTGCTAAGTACTTCCATCTACAAAATTGTCAATAAAAATGTATCGGGTCACTGGCCACACCATATTTTTTATATTATATGATTGACAGACGTTTATCCCAAAATAATATTGTTTGCCTTTTAAAAGCTCGTAGGCAAATTACATTCACAGTGCTATACAGCAAATATTCTACACTAACTTCAATTTCCAAAAAATGACCACTAACTTAGCTTCATATTCATCTAACAAAATAACATCTTACAATAAAGAATTTAACACAAAATTCGCCATTCATGTTTCAAAAGTCCAAACTCTCAATACATATAATTATCCATAAAGTTCACACTGACTGCACATCATTTAAAGATCGAAACCACAAAACGGTAATTCATAAAACATTAACTCAAGAACTACAAGTCAATACAACTCATGACTGCCAAAATAATTCACTTCACTTTTACACAACTACGTTTCTTCACCTCAAAAGCTTGCAACAAATTGTTTCCCTTATCGATCATTCATCCATGAATCCTGACTTTCTTATAACTTGTTTCACAACAGGCCAATTCAACTAGCTCCTTCATAATCTCTACATGTCTCAATTTTTGGTAAATATCAAAAAATCAAAAGATTCACCAACCTGCTAACATAGCAGCTTAAGACAAACAGATTTAGTTCTCTTCAGGTGCAAGGAAATGCAACCGCTCCACCTGGAAATCTCTGTAGAACTGACTTTTAGTTCACAGATTTTCGACACGCACACAACGCTACACGAATTCCACGCTCCACGCATTCCACACTCCGCGCACTCCACGCTTTTACTTCACAGCCAATCAGAATAAAGACACCAAAAACAACACTGGGTGCTCCAGTCCACAAAAGCAAAAATGAGCCAAAACTCTATACAAAAGTGAAAATGTAAAAACAGTACTATGAAAGTATATACAACACATCCGTCACATTCATCAATAAACATAGCTAAGTACACATTATCATTCATCAATAAACATAACTAAGTACACATTATCATTTATCAATAAACATAACTAAGTACACAAACATAGACCCTATAATGAAAACTTGTCTATAGTACCTCAAATTGACACTGAATAGTTCACTTGTGGAGTTTATCCAAGAGGCATTCATTGCACTTGGACAATTCCATATGCACTTTACCCAAATCTGCCAGAAATTATCTGGCAGTCTCCCTGAGCCTGCCCCAAACCGCATGCGACGACATGGTCATGAAAAGGCGAGGGGAAGGGGAGAGGCACCTATGAAACACTGAACTGACACCATCAGTTTTAATGTTGCAGGCTTGGATTGAACTTGAGATAATCGATCTTGAGTCTATGGCTTTATCAAAAGAACTACCCGGCCTACCAGCAGTCCACGTTTCCTTAAATCTAAAAATTCCATTAATACGTGTACTTGGGTAACAATCGTTTTAGAATTTGAATGATATCTGCTACACATATTGATAAATCAACCAAGACAGAAAGAGCTTAAGTTTATGAGATATTTGTCATGAGTATCCATCGAGCCATTATGTACAAAATATCACTGTAAGAGAAACGTAGTGATAAAAGTGTTGATTTTGATGTTCTGATGTCACATGGCTCGATTTTCTTCGATGTCTGATTCATATTAAATGTTGAAAAAGACTTCCGTCTTTTCTTTTCGTTATGCAGTAGAACGATCGATATGTTGTTAATCGAATTTGATGAGCAACCACAACAACACCATCACTATTGATGTACCTGCCTGGGAAGAGAAGCTAGGAACCGTTTGACAGTTCACTTACCTGAGATCCATAATTAGGCATTCAAAACCTGAAATCCTCTTGAGGGCACCAAAGACAACATCAGCAGTGTCTAGGCTGCAACGTGTATGGAAGGACAAGACCATCTCCACAAAGCACAAGATCAGGCACTTACATGCACTGGTATATTGCATCTTCCTACATGTGTACAAGACATGGACCCTCACAGAAGATCTGGAAAGACGAACCCAACCCAGTGAAACGAGATGTTATCGCAGGATACTAAACACTGGATACATTGATCATATTACCATTGAACAAGTGAGCCACACCATCAAGCAGCACGGTGGACCATACAAAGATCAACTGGAATCAGTTAAGAGAAGAAAAGTAAGTTGGTATGGATGTGTAATGAAATTCAACGGCCTTGCTAAATCGATCCTCAAGGGGACTGTTGAAGGCGGGAAACGGACGGGAAGACAGAAAGAAAGATAGATTAAGAACATTATAGAATAGAAAGAAAAACCATCTGCAGAGACCCAGGCTTTGGCATACAACCAACAGAGCTAAAGGAATCCGCTGAACAGTTCTTTAGTACAGTGCCCCTATGACGTCTCACAGAGTTAAGAAAATCAGGAAAAGAAGAAGGTGTTATTGACATAATTAGAAAACTCCCAACTCTAAATCTAACCATGGGTTTTGCATTCCAGTATACAAAACCGCTTTCTTCAGTTTAAAGATCTGAATTAAACATTTTAAAAAATGACAAATACCACAAATATGGGAAAGCACAAAACAAAACAATTAAACTAAGAAAAATCAGTCTAAGATATTACATACAAACACACGAGCAGAGAGAGCAAAGAGACAGAGAATACACGTCTCACACAAGGGAACACAGAATCACTGCAGTTTGGAGTTTGATCAGGAGGGATTCATTGCATTCAGACAATTCCACTGCGCCCTACCGAATCAGCCAGCAATTATCTGGCAGACTCACTGAGCCTGTGCAAAACGTAAAAACTGACAAGATCATGACATGAGGAGGGTGAAAAGGAACTTTGAAACACTAAGCTGACACCACTAGTATGATGGAAACATTAAGATGGGCAACGAAGAGGCCAGTTTTTAATGTGGAGGGTTGGGACTGAACTGGATCAGATCTTGAGTCTACTGTCTATCAGTCCTTCAAAAAATCTTGTGTGGGATTTTAACTGTCTCTTACCCACAGTTGAGTGTGTTATGGATGGGCTCATTGGAACACTAAAACCCCACACTCGAGTCTCGTCCACTTCATGGACAACTCATTGAGTGAGTTGCTCAAATCTTCTGACCAACACCACAAGTGTTTGTATCTGCCTGGCTGATGCCAGATATATTATAAATGTTAAGTGTGAAGTAAAGGCACATCGCTGCAGTCTCAGTTCTAGATGGAATTATATAGCATCGTGATCCTCATCCTCCTCATATCATCACATTGTTAAAAACTGTGCCAGTTTCATCACCCATTAAGGTGGCATAGAAAATAGGAACAAAAAGAAAAGAAAGTTGTGGACAAAAAAAAGGATGTTACGACCCAGACGAGAAGTCAGCCATGGAGAGAGTGACCATACAGACAGGAACACATACAGGAAAACAAAATCAGGAGACAGAAGACAGCGTTTTGCTATGATACATGAACTGACCTGCCTTCTGTGCGTGTTGCCTTTGTATTGGTTGTTCTATGTCACGTGACTGACAACTTCTAGCCGTTGATGAGCAGACGTTAGGTGAGATGTTGGATTGCGTTGAGAACGTTCATTCAAATGACGACAGAAACTAACTGGGCATGGAACTGACAAACTCCTTTTATTTGAATCCTCGACTGTTGCTCAGAAGTAAACAAACATCTCACTGAACATCTGTTCATCAACGGATAGAACGTTGTCAGTTAGTGACATAGACATACTAATACAGAAGCCAGGACATTACAACATTCAGTATTGGTGTGTCATTTTTCTGGTTAATAGAGAAAACTGCGTCTTCAGTCTCACGTTTATGGACACATTTTTCTCTGACAGTTCTGTTGCGTTTGTTGACAGCTATATTTTCTTTACTTGTCATTGTAAAGTGGTAGAATTGAATCCTTCCACCATTATTTTTCTCAGGCTTGGGAAGAGTTAAAGTGTATGTCATGTGTGTGTGTGTGTGTGTGTGTGTGTGTGTGTGTGTGTGTGTGTGTGTGTGTGTGTGTGTATGTCACTATTGTGTGTGTGTGTGATGAGTGTGAGAGTGCTGCATGGTGCGTGTGTGTGTGTGTGTGTGTGTGTGTGTGTGTGTGTGTTGTTTATCAGGGCACACATGTATAAGTGCTGTTAATGCAGGGCAGTGAATGCAGGAACAGAGAACAATCCATGTATCATTAAAACTATATGTGTAAATAAAAGTAATAATACCAATACAGGAACAAAAAAAATAGAATGCGTCTTAATACAACAATACAAACAGCTGAAATGTTTGGCCAACTGGCCTTTGTCAAGCATACACAACAGACAACAAAGAATAAATGCGCAACACTTGGCACAAAAAACAAACAAAAAACAAACAACACAAACCCAGTAGACATCTGTCCAAGTGTATCGTCTAGCAGGAAAAAATGGTAGATGTGTATGGCAGAGACTTTGACTCAGAGACAAATATCAAACTTATAGTAGTGGCTGATTAATGAAGTAGTACAGGTGGTATGACATTGCCATGGGATCTTTATCATGCGCAGAGTGAGTGTTACACAGATGGCATTGGGGTATTGTCTCATCTTAAAGATTGCATGAATATCACCACTTCAGATCTAATGGAAGGGTTGGTGGTAGAACAAATCCCTGTCTGCTCCAAGAATGGAACCTGGACATACGCTTTTACACTGGTCCACACACTCCTCTTGATAAGATGACACATGCGATGTCATTGACAGGGTGTGTGTATGTGCGCTCGCGTGTGTTTGTGCTGGTGTGTGTGTGTGTGTGTGTGTGTGTGTGTGTGTGTGTGTGTGTGGTGTGTGTGTGTGTTAATGTGCTAGTGTGCTAGTGCGTGTGTGTGTATGTCAGTGTGTTAGTGTGCGAGTGTATGTGTGCGTGTTGTGTATATGTGTGTGTGTGTGTGTGCTAGTGTGCGAGTGTGTATGTGTTGGGGTATGTGTGTGTGATGTGTGTGATGAGAGAGAGAAAGAGAGAGACAGAGAGTGCGACACGTCTGTGACACAGAGAGAGAAAGAAAGAGAGAAAGAAAGAGATAGAAACAGTCTATGTGTGTCTATGTTTGTGTGTGTATGTTTGCGGGGTGTGTGTGTGTGTGTGTGTGTGTGTGTGTGTGTGTGTGTGTGTGTGTTGTGTGTGTGTATGTGTGTGTGTATGTGTGTGTGTCTGTGTGTCATTGTGTATGTGCGTGTATGAAATGTTACAAGCAAAGGAAATAGAAAAAAGAGCCAATATACATTCATTAAACAAAGAAGGCGAAAGGTCAAACGTTACTTAAGAATGGTTTCAATCAGGGAAAATGAAGGTATACATTTAGTTAATGAAAGATCTTTTATTTGCAAATATAATGAGAAAAAGAATCGAAGTGGTAACGATTAATATTTTCCGACATCACTAATATAATGGGCACTTTCTCCATCTACTATGTCATGACTGCCTTTGTTTGACGTGAGGGAGTGAGATCTGACTTATTACAATGTAGTGCTTTTACTTCCATTCATTTAGACCCAGTATGGCGAGGTTTTATTGAATCAGTATCGTGAATTCAAACCAGTACCGCACGTATATCTTTCATAGAAACAAATGTTTATTTCACTTAGTTCCTATTTCACTGTTTAAAGGTCTTTTTATATACTGAATGAAAAAGAGCGAAAGAAAGAGAGAAAAGTAGAAAAAGGAGAGAAAGAGAGCTAGAAAGAAAGAGAAAAAGAAAGGATGAGAGAACGAATAACAGAACAGAGGCAAAATGGTGAAGCCAGGTAGTCAACTACAGACAGTCGGATCCAATCAGTCCCCTCAAAATTATGGCGGGACTTTTCGGCCCAAACTGGTTCCTATCCAGAGTTGAACGTGTTATGAGCCACGCAATAGAGCCACGCTGTCGAGTCTCATCCATCCCACGAATACGGCATTGGGGATGTTGTTTGTATATTCTGACCAACATTGCTGGTGTCTGTATCTCTCGGGTCTGGTTGCTGTCAGGATATATTATGAAAAAAAAAAGAATAAAATACAATTTTGTGATGCAGTCTCAATCCAAAATGGAATTTCAAAGCATCATGATGACCACATCCATAATCATGCATCATTAAGCTTAAGACATAGTTGCTCCTACGTCAGGCGACAAATGAGACAGTCAAGGTGCACCAGCATGTACAATCAATCATTCGGCTGATGTTTTCTATCTTGTGTTGAACAGTTGGAAGTCCCTTTCCACTGTCAGTCACAGGCTCATCCTGGGCCACCCTCTTTTTTTTTTTTTTTTTTTTTTCTCTCTTTTTGCCTATTGGCCTCCAGTTAACCAATTGACTTGATTTTACAAAGGTATCTTGTGTCAAAGGCAGCAATTTGCTTCTCTTCAAGGTCTTAAAATGCGAGGTTTGACATCTGTGGAGCAGTGTTAATATCACGTTAGAATTGTAGAACCTCAATTTCAGTCTAAGGAAAAAAATATTCTATTGTTCCATACTTTGCTTTCCTGACTTAGTGTTAGCGTTGCCTTTCCAATCCTGCATTTCAATTCATGGTCATGGCCACAAGTATTGCTGATGGAAACGCCGAGGTTTGCTAATTTCTCTACTTTTCTGGTCAATGAAGATATCATTTGGCACCTGATGTGCCCCCACTCTAAATGTTCTTGGTCTTTGTGGCACTGATGTTAAGGTCAGTGTCTCCTACATAGCCGCCGATGTCAGCCACAAGCAACTGAAGATATTAATTGTTACTATCATAACAGGTATGTTGACAGTAAATTCTTAATCAGAAAGATTCTTTTCTTCAGTTCACTGGATCCATTTTTCTTGAGTTGCGTGCTTTAGCACCCAGTCAGTGGCATTTGTGAAGAGGGGACGGGAGAGAATATGCCCTTGTCTGACACCAGTCTTTTGTCCAGATCAGATATATGGAGTTGTTACAGATTTGCTCTGTGGCTGATGCAACCTCCTCTAAAACGCTACAGCACTTCAGGAACTGCCAAAGTGATGGTTTGTGGACACCGTCCAAGGCTGTGGTAGTCTATGAAGCTGATAGCAAACAGAGTTTGGTATTCCCCACATTTCTCAATGATATGTCTCAGGCTTAAGATCTGCTCCATGCATCATCACAGCATCGTGACACAATAAAGCGGCGGGGAAGACGGGACTGGAACAGTATTGTCAAGCCGTTCTAATAATCTCCCTTTACAAAAGAAATGATCAGGGACTATTTAGTCACTATGACCGTGGAAAATCTTCAGAAGTGATAAAACTTGGCAGGAAGCGAGGAGAATGGTAGACTGTCACAACAGTAAAAACAGAATTTAATATTGTCAGTAGTTGATGGCAAGAGCTGCTCAACCATCTTCCCCCAATATTCGAGATTTTAGGCGTTTTTGTCTGTGTGGCCTTCATCTAGGTGTTTTAAGTTCTAAACTTCTATTATCCCAACTCCTCAACAGTCCACAACCCAAATTAAGGGATGATAAAACCTTAATCACACATTTCACACACACACACACACACACCACACACACACACACACACACACACACACACACACCACCACACACACACACACGCACACACACACACACACACACGCACGCACGCATGCACACACACACACACGCACACACACAGGCACAGACATACATATCTTTTCTTTTCGATAAGAAATAATCTCCCTTCAAAAGTGAACAAGTTAAGTGATGACTGGATCCAAATGGGTCATAAAACACATGGACAATCTCTCTTTCCTTGGTGAAATGGCTATTATGTGGCTTCGGGAGCTCGCAGGTGATTGTCTGGAGACTACTGAAGCACTGGTGCTTTGGGTTCCATCCAGTACCCTCAGGTCTTTCTCGTTTTCGTTCGACTTCCTTTGAATAAAAAGGGTGATAGGGAAAAACAAAGCTGGACAATCCATATTACAATCTCACATTTTAATCGTTCCCAGCACAAGCATTTCGCATTGCAAATTTCTGTGTAGCTGAGAAACTAAGACAGCTGAAGCTTCTAAAATCATCAGCATTTTAACATTATATATTTAGACGTTGCAACAATATGTCGTATTTACTTCTATGAGAAAAATAAGAAAAAGAAATACCATAGAGGAAAGACAGATATATCTGACAAAAATCACTGTTGACGATTTTAGGCAGTAAACTAATCATTATGGTCTGATTATGGTAATAAAATTGAAAGATTTAGATAAAGCTCATGTCTGGTATGTAAAGTGTTGCAATGGTGGAAACATGGACGAATTTCTAGAAATTCGAGAATGCAAGTTTGACAAAGAAAGCATAATTAAGGAATACAAGTCCTGAGTCCATGACAATACTCCCCCTCCTCCAGTAGAAACTCACATGTTTCTTGTAGAACAGAACAGTGAGTATAAAGCAATATATTTTCTGACTTTAAGTAGAGTGAGACAAGTCCATCGTTCATATGTGAAAATTGATCGATATTATTGTTACTGCACTCTGAAGTTGACATGGAGAAATGATGACGATATGCAGCGATACGATGCGTCAATGATATCAAAGATGAAGAAATGAAGAACCATCTGACGATACTGATCAACGACGTCGTCCACACGTAGAAAATAATTAATGTGTAGTATATATGAAGAAGAAAATGCTTTCATAAAGTTCAGCAGATAGTCCTCTATAGAGGAATATGTCAGAATTAAGGAAAGCCAGAGGCCAATCCTTTCTTCCCCTCTGTCCCCCTCCCTGAACAGTTTCCTTGGTAAATGATTTAGCAAGGTCATTGGATGTTGTTACATAGCCACAACAGAGATTTCTTTTCTGAACTGATGTCAACAAATCTTCATATGGTTTGGTGTGCTCCTTGATGGTTTGGCACACTTGTTTACTGGTTATATGATTAATCAATAGTGTATCTTATGTTAAATATATTTCCGATAACAACTCATTTCCACGGCTTGGATTCGTTTTTCCAAATCCACAGTGAGGGTCCATGTCTTGTAAGCATATAGCAAGATGGCATATACCAACACACATTACAGCCTGATTTGTGCTTCATGGAGATGTTCTTGTCCCTTTAACAAGTTGAAACATGGAAAGCCTGGAAAGTTCTGTTATTATCTTTGCTGCCTCGAGAGGATTTCTGGTTTGGATCCTTCATTACTAGGGATGTGGTCCATGTAACTGAATCGTTGAATAGTTTCTAGCTTCAGTCCTTTAACAGTTATATCAGCAGTAATGGTGGTGTTGTGGCCAACATCAACTTGGTCTTCCTGGCACTAATTTCCATTTCCATATTTTGTCAATATTCACAATATATTTTGACAAGCTTAGCGAGTTCTTGTTTACTGCCTGCCAGGTCATCAATGTCATCTGCGAAGCGAAGGTGTGTGATAATTCTTCCTTCAGTGCTGATGTTGCTGACATGGCCTTCAGTAAGTCATGATGCGTTCCAGGAATATGTTCCAAAATGTGGGAGACAGAGGACAGCCTTGAAAAACTCCAACCGAAGTATGGAGCTAAGTCTTTAATAGCATTCTGTGTAAGTACAGCACTGATTGGTTTTGAGTACACTTACTAGATGGTGTGATTATTTTTTGCCCAGTGTTAAATTTCTTTACAGTGCCTCCTGTAAGGTATCGGGGTGTTATTCGCGATGGGTACGCAGGTTAAAATATGTTTGATGATATTTCTGCCATAGCGAATCTTCAGCAATGATGGAATCTCTTTGTGGCCGTAATTTATTCAGAATGATTTTGAGCCTTACTTTGCTGGCACGGCTCTTAGACTGATAGTGCGGTAGTTCTGGCAGTTTTTTTTTTATAAATTTTTATCTTGGAAGTGTGACGGTTTGTGATTGGGTGTTGCAGCTTATGAAACAATTGCCATCTTTGTATCGAAGGGTGCTTTCCTGTTGTCACCAGTGTTCTAATTTCTCTTGCTTCATAAAATGTCCTACAAATGTTGCTTGACTTTTCCTAATCATTTTATTAATGTTCTTCTTCTGTCTGCCTCCTTCAAGACTGTCTCGTCAACTCCTTTACAATCTTAAAGGCATTTTTTGTTTAGTTGTTGTCACCTTTTTTCTTAATAACTTCACATTGTTCTTTGATTGAGCGTTCCTTTGCATCTTTCATTGCTTGACCAATCGTTTTGTTTACATCGCGGCATTTCGCACTTCTTTTCTCAATTTTATTTTGTACTTTTAAACTCATTCTAGTGTCAGACATCTCCAAGCTATTACTTGTTATCCATGGCTTGGAATTCCATAGTCTTGCCACTAAGAATTCTGAAGCTTCTTCAGTCATCACTCGGTTCAGATGGTTTGTGTGCTTCAATGTCTTCTTCAAGTACTAGCAGTGGGCGAAATGTTCCTCTAGGCCGCTTTGAATTGTTTGGTGATGTCATATTTCAGTTCGTCAAGATTGAGTTCGAGACGTCTCTTTCCTTCTCCCTTTGTTCTTTAATTGTATTGTAAAGTTCATCATGACAAGGTCATGGTCACTGCTTAGGTCAGCTCCTGGAAACGTCCTTGTTTCAGGTCTATGAAAGCGACACCTGTGCCGGTTCTTCACAAAAATATAATCTATTTCAGATCTGTTCCGATTCTTCACAAGAATATCTTCTGTTTGGCTTGAAACTGAGCATTTGGAGAGTACCATGCCCATTATCAAGATGCTTTATGTTCGTCTAGAGTGTCAGCAAGAACCAAGCCATCATCATTGGTGAATTCAACAAGGCGTAGTTGCCCACCATTGGCACTCTCGTCACAGTAGAGGCGGCAGACATTCCTTCAGCCTCCTGGGCATCTATGTCAAATCTTGGCGTTCCAGTCATTCTGAACAACGAGGATGTCTTTCTTGTCAATTGTGTTGATGACTGTTTGAACCCACGTGCAGAATGCTTCAATCTTGTCATCATTACAGTCTGATAAGGAAGTATACATTTGCACTACCATGATGTTGAATAGTTTTGCTCACAAGTAGATGGTCATAGTTTTGCTAGGAACAGGGCAGCACCCTAGCACAGCTTCCCTGATGTCCTTGTTGACCAGCAAGCCCTTCTTCTGTCTGTGTTCCTCTTTTGTTCTTCAATCTAAATGTACATGTAAGAGTGTGCCAGAAGTATTGTCCATCTCATGGGCAAATTCTTTCAGTTTATATATTTTCCAGGTGTTTTAAATGACGACGTTCCTTCTACAGATGTTCTGTTGTTTTCCCCCAGTGGCATATTTTTCGAGTCTGCCTTGATGGAGGTCCTTGGTGACCCAACTTTGACCAGTCTGGTATAGTCTCTGTATTGTTTCTTGTCATACAGCATGTCTGGAAAAACTTAACCTGACGGAACTCATCCCTCTCCAAGTAAGATTCTTTTTTTTGCTGGTTCACTTCCCACACGTGGTAGATCGTACTGATTTAATGGTTACAACTAGCAAAGAAAATGTATGATCTGATTTTAAGGAGAAGACAGGAAAAAAAACCAATAAAATGACAACATTGCTGAATGACAGAAAAATCATTTCCAGAGACCCCCAGCTTTAGCACACAACCAGCAGAGCTGAAAGAATCCGGTAAACAGTTTTCTTTAATGTGACATCCCAATGGCTCCACATGGACTTAAATGAGAAAAAAGAAAATGGTGAGATTGCCATATGTTCCTAAACTCAGCTCATCAGAAGTATCGTGAAATTTGTTCTCGACCCACAGGATGTTAAGACAATTGCATTCAGTTGTGCTATATCTTTTCTCTCACTACGGAATGCTGCAAATTTTCAAAGAATTTTACATGTAGTGGAACAGCTCCAGCACCTGAACAACTAGCGTCTGTACACAAAATCAATGGTTATGAAAGATTTGGGAGCTGGAACATTGGAGCTGATGCTAGAATTTCCCGATTTTTTAACTAAAATTGGCATTTCATTCTTCTGTCTACATGATTTGCATCTTAGCAGAGGCGTATAAGATCAGAAAAGTAGCCACTAGCAAAGCAAAACCAAGCACAAAGTGATGGTAGTATTCAACCTGACTAAACAAAGAACGAATCTGTTTGTGGAACTTGTCTTGGAAATTTACAAAATCTTTTGTGTTTGTCCAGTTGTGGCTTCAAAACACTTTTAGAGACTACATGACACAGGACCTCTAGATTCTGAAATCTGATGTATATTGTAATTAGATGAATGGTCCAAGCTCCTCAATTTTCCCTAAAACAGTTCTAAAATGCTCAAGATGAGCGTGCCAAATTGGGCTTGACATCAAAACGTCATCACAAAAAAGAAAGAAAGAAAGACGAAGAAGAAGAAGAAGAAGAAAAAGAAGAAGATGAATTTAGTTAAAAGTCCTGGATAAGCCTCACAATATCTTTCTGCACATCAGTTAGTAAGTCTGAATTGCCAAACTCACGATCTTTGAGGAAGATGGACAGATCTCTTTTGACACTCTGTAGTAACTGCTCTTTCAGTAGTAAACTGCGCCAATCATCAAAAGCATTATAAGTATTGGCGAGTTGTTGTCATCTGTCAAAATAATGAGAAAGCCTGTGTAGACATGACCGAAAAGATTGTCCACTCGCTCCATTGACAGCACGGAAACGTTCCTTGAAACTGTCGTCACCACTGTGAAAGTTTTTAGAAATTGTTTCTTTATGTTGTCGTAAGTCATGATGCCTGCAGAGCACACAGAATGATACAACAACAGAGAAACGCACAATAAACACACAGAGAAGTGTAAGACCAAACTGACTTCTGATTTCACAGTTCTGCACAGGTATCAAACCTAAAACTAAAGGAATCGATGTCGTTGTTTTCTTCACAGAACACATACTTTTGGTGAGTTGAACAGGTCAGTGAAAGTAGGTTAGGAAGCATCTTTATTTGGTTGTCCTGAACGTTCTCTTCATGTTGGTAATAGAAGTAGTAATAGCAGTAATAGTAGTAGTATAGCAGTAGTAGTAGTAGTAATAGCAGTAGTAGCAGTAGTAGCAGTAGTAGTAGTAGTGTGGTGGTGGTGGTGGTAGTGGTGTTGGTGTAATTTTAATATTACCATTTATAGTAATAGTAGTAGCAGTAGTAGTAGTAGTAGTATCATCTTCATCATCATCATAATCATCATGATTATTATTATGATCATTATTATCATCATCATTATTACTATTATTATTACTATCAGTTGACAGGTACTAGGTAGTCAGTTATTAACCGTGACAATGACGTCAGAAATTAACACGACGTCACTGATGATAACATCACTAGTCCCACTGATGTCCACTGACGATGATAAGCATGTACCAGACGCCTACCTGTCTACAGACGATCGTCTCTCTCAGTTTTTAGAATTCCAGGTGGCTGTGTGGTTCGATTATATCTACATACCCATATGTGCTGGTGAGTAGTTTATGTAGTTCATGCATACTGATGTTCTAGTGAGTAGTTAACATAGTCTTTTTGTACTGATATGTTCTTGTAAGTAGTTTCTGTACATTTTTTGTTACTCATAATTATGTTCTGGTAAGTAGTTCATATACAGTTTTTAATGTATCCATAATTATTATGTTCTTGCGAGTAGTTTATATTTATACAATTTTGTGCACACATACGTTCTTCTTAGCAGCTTATGTTTTAAACAGTTTTGTCTACCCATGTGTTCTGGTGAGTAGTTTAAATGTACACAGTTAATGTGTACTCACACATACTGACATCTCTTCATAAGTGAAGACACTTTTTCTGTCACAATATTTCCCACGTATCGGTGGCGTTGATCACACACCACTTATCCCCCTTCACAACACACCACCAGTCCCTGGTTCGTTTATTGAAGCCTTAATGCCAGGTAGCTCATGGAATCCAGAGTTGTCAAACTGTCATGGGGCTCTTCATCAGAGAAGATCATACTCTGCTAGTGGGTCACTTACGTGGAGTTTTCAACAGTGCATGTTCTGATCCAGCTTACCATGGAACCTGCCTACAAAGCCCCCATTAACGACAGCAATCACTTAGTTCAGGATCCAGACGGATTGGACTGACCAATAGACCCTCCTCCCTCCTTCCCCATGGTAAGAAGACCACCACCATGGCTTTCCTATGATAGCCTCCATGAACAAAAGACACCCAAACCCCAATTCGAATTTAACTAGGCATGGAAGCAATTGCAATGTCAAATATTGTTCCACTTAATTCATCCTGCCATCTAATTACTGACCTCTAGGACAAGCAGTTAGACAGGTAAATAGGACCCAATGTTGCTATCATTGCATGTTAGTTTTTAAAGTTGCGAATGATTAGAACTATGCATATAAGATGTTTATCATAAATACCTGCCCCTCTATCTCAAGGAATAATACTGACTGGCTAAATCCAAATCATACAAGGATTCTCGTACTACTACGCGTCCTGGTTAGCAATTTTGAAGCATCTCTTACGTGATTACAGTAAAGCAGGCAAACTTCAACATAAGGCCTGTGCCTCTGTTTCCTAATAAGCATTATTTTTCAACAGCAAGCTGCTGAACCAGTACCTCAAAGCAGCGATAATTATAACATTTACGCCCAGCACATATAGCTAAATCAAACATGTCAAGTAACGTTGACCTGTGGTCGACGTTCTTGACAGGACGTAAAGCTTGCCAGTGTGCATAGATGGTCAGTGTTCAATAACTACATACCCCCCCCCCCCTCTGTTACTTCATATGAATAAAGGTTTGCTGTTCACACATCCCCCTCGCTCCACCAGATGGACAAACAGGCCAAGTAGACGATCTGTACCTAAGTTGCATCCAGTCCCCTCCCCCTCGTTCGTTTTCCTCCCACACCTTCACTCACTCTCAATTGTATAGGTTTGTACACACAACAATGCAGCTGGTCAGTTACGCTTACTTCCCTGGTTGATTGTTTAATTCAAAGCGTTATCTTTCTACATACATGAATGTAAAGCGTTATCTTTCTACATATATAAATGTAAAGCGTTATCTTTCTACATACATAAATGTAAAGCGTTATCTTTCTACATACATAAATGTAAAGCGTTATCTTTCTACATACATAATGTAAAGCGTTATCTTTCTACATACATAAATGTAAAGTGTTATCTTTCTACATACATAAATGTAAAGTGTTATCTTTCTACATATATAAATGTAAAGCGTTATCTTTCTACATACATAATGTAAAGCGTTATCTTTCTACATACATAAATGTAAAGTGTTATCTTTCTACATACATAAATGTAAAGTGTTATCTTTCTACATACATAAATTTAAAGCGTTATCTTTCTACATACATAAATTTAAAGTGTTATCTATCTACATACATAAATTTAAAGTGTTATTTTTTACGTAAATAAATTAAAGTGTTATCTTTATACATACATAAATTTAAAGTGTTATCTTTCTACATATATATACAAAGAAAATAAGCAGAGTGACTACAAATGAAATTAGAAATGAATATGAATAGAAAATGTACTGTACTCTGCAATAGACTGGAACAATGCTCACACAAACACGTGACAGGACGTATACAATGCATTTGATAAAATTCTAGCAGTTTATAGATGCTGAGTTCTTTGTTGAAGGAAGTACACAGACCAGAACATTCAGTTATTCAAGTAGTCTGACTGTTGACAGCTTGAGTGTTTCTCTTAGAGAACTCTCTGCTCAAGGTAAGGGACTTCTGGTCCCAGCTAAATGTTCGTGAACATGATTGTTGTAAGTTAGTGCAGCCCTTTGAAAACTGTACGGCTAAAGACAAGTCAAGACGCGTAAATACATTGTTAACATTTCTCGATTGATTTAATGTTCATCATTCTTTTTGTGTACATGTATATTATTCATGCCATTTGAAGCATTACAACTAATTTGATAATTATTTGTTCTCTTTTTATATTCTTCTTATAATTCTAATACAGCAAAAGCAGTACAATAATAAATTTTCAGCAGTCAGGTATCTATGATGTGTGCATGACAATGGCACACTAGAATATCCATTTTTTGAACACACACGCGCGTGCACGCCGCACGCACGACGCACGACGCACGCACGCACACACACACTACACACGCACGCCCGCACGCACGCACGTACACAACACACGCAGCACACATACACACATATACACACGCACGCACACGCACACACACACACACACGCACACACACACACACACAACACACACACACCGAACTACACACTCATACACTCCATGCTTGCCAGCAGCTCATCATTGTGAGATGACTCATTTGTTAAGGAGCATGATCGGATTCAGCACAAAAGTATTTCTTCTGTGTATTCTTACAGCCTGTATTTTCTTGGACCATTGAACCTCAGGAACATTTCTCTATCGTACACAGTCATTCGCAGTCAAATCCTTATCTTCCAAGTGTGATTCAAATGAGAACACTGTACCATGTAAGTGTACGTCATACGTAAAGGACAAGAACCACAAGATCAACATCAGGCTGTCATGTGCACTGGTAAATTCCATCTTCCTGTATGCATATGAGATATTGTCTTTGCTGTGTATCAGGAATGACAAACCCAAGCCATGGAACTGAAAATTTATCGCAGGATACTAAACAACAGAAAATATCACCAGTGAACAAGTGTGCCAGATCATTAAGCTGATAATTGCGCCATGTGAAGACCTGCTGTCTTCAACCAAAAAACAACACTACGTTGGTGTGACCATTATCATCATCATCATCATCATCATCATCATCATCATCATCATCATAATCATCATCATCATGTGCCCTGCCACATGGTGTTAGCGATCATGGCCCTCCATACGAATCTATCCCTTGTCATGAAAGTACATCTCCCATCCTCTCTGTCCTCAACCATCTGCACGTCTATCCAATATTTTCTCCCTGGGTCTACCTGGTGCTCTCTTTTCTTCCAGCTTTCGTGCTGGGACTAGGTGTTATAATTTCTCTTGCCTCATAAAACGTCCTGTAAGTGTTGGTTGTCTTTTCCTAATCTCTTTATTAATATTCTTCTTGTATCTGCCTCCTTCAAGAATGTCTTCTTAGAAGCCATATTTCTGTTGCCTCAATCTTGTTCAGACTTTGCGTTTTGACAGTCCACGCCCCACATCCATACAACAGTGTCGGTTCTATATAACATTCGAGAATTCCCTTCTTGGTGTTAATTGATAGGCATTTCTTGGTAAGCACGCTTTTCATTTTCTTGAATGCTGTTTTAACGTGGCCAATTCTGCAGGCTATTTCTGACGTGCATCTGCCGTCTGTTTTGATGACTGTTCTCAGATATTCAAACTTGTCAACCGGTCTCAAGGTTGTGCCTTTTGCTGTTATTTTGCTTGAGGGGACTTCTTGGTTTGTTTTGTTTTTTACTGATTACCATGACTTCAGTCTTCTTGCCATGTAGCTCCAGCCCTACATTTTTGCTTTCTATTTCTATTAAATTGACAAGTTTTTTTTTTTGCGTTTTCTACAATTAGAATGTGTCATCTGCGTCACGAAGATTGTTTGTCATTTTCCTCCAGCCTTTATCCCAGGGCATTCTTCTAAGTTTATCATGATGGTTTCGCTGTAAAGTGAAAACAGATCAGGGGACAGAATACATCCCTGCCTAAACCCTCTTTTGATATTTTAGAAAGAGGTTATATCGTTTTCTATTCTTATCGCTTCTGTTTGTGTCCAATATATATTTCTGTTTATTCTTAAATCTCTTCCATTAACACTGAGCTTTTCTAGTTGGTTGATCAATAAATTCCATATGTACTGACGTTCTGGTGCCGCGTGATGGAGAAGATCCAAAATTATCATGGCACAAGCCTTAAACCTGCACATATACCCATGAGCTGGCCAGGTTCTGAGGTCCTACCTAGACTATGGGTTTTGTCTCTTATTGTTTTTACATCAGGCTGTCACTGGAACAATCTTGGCTACATTGTCATGACGTGTGTATCAGGGAGCTATTAAAGGCAGGGGTAGACAGAGGAAAAGAACTGATGACATACTGTATCATGGACAGAGAAACCATGTGCAGAGACTCAGATTTTGGCACATAACCAACAGAGCTGGATGAATCTAGTAAGAGGTCTTTAGTATTGCACGCCAATGATTCTTTATGGAGTTAAGCGGCAAGAAGAAGAAGGACTGTATACATGTACTATAGTACGCTTTTTTGTCTGTTTCAATTATTTTTGTCATTGATCTTGAGCTGGTGTATCCAAATTGTCTTACTGGATATCTTATGTGGCATGAAATGAACTGAACTGGGTTGAACTGAGCAACATGCGTTGAAGAAATAATATCAAGGGATCCAAGCTGTATGTGAGTATGAAACTGATGTTTTTTGTGCTCCATTGCTTGGTTGCTTGGATGTTTGGTTGTCTCACCGCCTTGATCTTGAGGGGAGTGAGGTGCCCACCTTTGCCCTGAAGAAGGTCACGTACCCTTTTAAATCTGGGTGCACCAGAAGCTGAACACAGAAAATTACATGGAACCAGACTAAATCTGTAATCTTTTACTGAACGTTAGTTATTTATTATTATTTATTATTTATTATTTAATTATTCATTTATTTTATTTATCTATTATCTATTTGTTTATTTATTTATTTTGTATCTGTTTACTATGTATTGTTATATCAGTTTTAAGTAATAACAAGGAAAGTGCTATATTCACAGGTCTGGGTATCCTAGGTAACGTGTTGACCTTCTGTGTCCTGTTATCCCCTGGTATGTCTGGCACCTCCACTTCTGTCTACATGGCCGCCCTCTCCGTGTCTGATTCTCTCATTCAGATCTGCAACATCCTCTTCCTCGTGCGAAGGTTTCCGGGTCACGAGGTGTTACATGAAGGCACGTGCGGTTTCATCCCGTTCCTGATATATTTTGCGCTCCATTGCAGCGTCTCTTCATGATGGGAATGACGTTGGAACGTTACCTGGTTATAAGGTTGGAAACACAAGATGATAGGTTTGTTGTTGTACTTGTTTGGTTCTATATTATTCATCGCTTTTAATTTTTGCTTTCAGTTTCTATTGTTTGTTTTTTCTTAGCATTTTCCCCCACGCTTTCCTCACATTCTGTATGACCGTGAACATAACTTCAAGTTTTCTTAAACTGACAATTGTTTTATTTTATCTCATGATGGGCTCCTTTTTCTGTGACTGGGCTCTTTGGTACCACTGATTTAATGAAAGTATGACAGAAAACCAAAGAAGTATCATTTATGCTTTGAAACTATTAAAGATCTGAATTCAGATTTCTGAAGTCAGTCCTCACAAAGAGCAATTTCTATTGGCCAGAATGTAGCAAAAATAAAAAAATTTAAACTTTGAGTTGGTAGTCTTGGTACTCTTATTGCTTTGAATGTAATCCTCAATTTACCTCTACATCTATGTTTTCATGGTACAGCAAATAAGAATAATAGTATTTTTTAACAATAACTTTAGTTTAATGGTAAAAGTTTGCTGTTTTTACATTAATGAATACATACCTATGATCATAACTGTATACATACATACATGCAATGCCACATGACCATCATAACTGTATACATACGTACAGTGCCAATGACCAAAAGTTAAAGTTTACATTACACGCTGGTTGAGGAGTAAATGTACCAATATTAACTAAGGAAGGCCTGGGTGAACAGGTAAGTCTTTAACTGTGACTTGATGTAAAATGATGAAAGGGTGGGCAGAACCCAGATCAACCAGCATCGAGTTTCAAACAGGTGGTTCCATGAAACTGAAAGAACTTTCTCCAGCCGACTTAAGGTTATCATTTAGCACTGTTAGAAACTACTTTTAATATCACAGGTGCAGGATGTTCTAAGTGTACAGAGAGAAAAGAAAAATGGGCTGGAAAAATCCATCAAGACGTCAAGGCGAAAAGCCTGCAATTTTGTACCGGCAACAAGATTTCATACGTAACCAGGGTAGTTCTTCGGCGGTGGCTGTCACATGATCATCCTTTTCTGAATTCATGATTAAATAAGCTGCAGTGTTCTAAACCCTTTGCGGTCGAGGAATATGCTAAAACGTATTTTCTTTCCAAATAGTACATGAATTAGCGCCAAATGACAGAAATTTCATCTGCACATGTTGTAGTAAAAGCACATTATTGGTATTAGTTCAAACGTTTGAAACAAATACCATCTCGATGACTTGTTTTGCTACACTCTTCAGAATTTAACTGTTAGGACAATGATGATTCTGCTTTATACTTGGTTGAGATCATTCTATTGCAAACACTGCAAAATATGAGTTGCAGTATTGCAGTCTGAATGAAATAAACATTTCGGTGCAGTTATCAATCAGCAAGTCCAGCATAAATTTGGATTATGCTACAGTGTATGAAAGAGCTCTGAAAATAATTATCAGTTCTGTTTCAGTGCTTTAAATAGTCTGACCTAGTCAATGAAAACATTTTAACAGAGAAATTCAAAATCTGGGGTGCTGGCTAGTACAGGAACGTCATGCCATATCAATCTCTTTAGTGATGATGATGGAGACTCCAATCGATCTGGCAGATAAGTAGACATACTGGTCCTTTATAGCCAGGTATGGGTCTTTATGTGGGATACAAGACCTATGCTGGATACACATGTTCTTTCACAGCCGCTGTATGGGAAAGGATCCTGGGGCCTTGATGTTTGCTTCCGCCAATCCCTCTTCTCTTCGTTAGCAGCTGTTCTGGGCTGTTCACATGTGTTTGTGTCCTGCTTGCATTGTTACTGTCAGGTTGCTCTGTTGTGGGCAATGTCTTTATGGTTGGTGATGTTGATGCCACAGAGTATCCTTGTATTGTTTAGTGGTCTGTCCTTGTCTTGATTTCCATGCTGCTACTCTCTACAGAAGTATCTTTGTACTTCTTTCTGTATCACAGAATAAACGGACAGAATCCTCTGATCAATATTAACATCATTGCACTGCTTCTTTGGATCTTGTCTCTGTCTGTGTCTTTTTTTCCATCTCTCTGTGTCTCTCAGTCTCTGTCTCTCTGTCTGTGTCTGTGTCCGTGTATATATATATGTATCATCATCATCAGGTGCTCTGCCGCATGGCGTTAGCGATCATGAACTTCCATTTGTCTCTATCTCTCGTTGCCCCTAGCATCTCCCCCACCCTCCTCATCCCCAGCCACTCTGCAAGTCCGTCCAGCATTTTCTCCCTGGGTATATATATATGTATAGATCGTGTAGATATATGTATAGCTATCTCACTCTCTGTCTCTCTCAATTAAGGATATTTATTGTCTGTTGTTGCCAGTTATAATAATTCTTCAAGATGCCAGCTTTTGTTTTGTTTTCACAATTCCCTTTGATTGATGAATTACGTCTGTTGAATGGTTGGTATGCAGTGCTTTGTTGTAATTATATTCATCTAGACAGTACTAAATTTCCTCTTCCTTGAACAATGACGTGTACTATAATTCATATTCAGATGGTGTCGTTGTACTGTTCTGTTCATCATCCATGTCCCCATTCCCACCACTCCCTCCAACTGTTCTAATCACAGTATAATCCAAATGATTTGTTTTATTTTCAGTGGCTAAGTTCAAATGTTGAAGGGCATTTTCTGTAGTCAAAGATTCAAACTGATGATTATTTAGCATCAATCTTTATGAATGTTTTAAAAAAGGATTACTGTAGGAATAATAACTATTCAACCTTATGACAGGTTCATGTTTCCTGAAAGACCTTTCTGAAAACAAGTGATCATGAGATAAGTTTCCATCAACAGAATAAATATTTAGCACTGGGTGAGAATTTTGAAAACGAAGGAGCATAAACATTATTATGATGGAGCATTTCCGTTTTTGTTCACTATGATAAATTGTATCTAGTCAGTTATTCAGTGGGAAAGTGATTGAGTTAGTGAGTGAGTAAGGAAGTAAGTTACTTGTTAGACTGCGAGTTGAAATTTTGTTTTATCCAGTTGAAGAAGATAATTATGAAATAATGACAATAACCATATTGTTAAGGTGGCAAATCTTTACGTAGAAATCAAATCAAAGTGCACACAGTTATCATTCATTCACAATGACAAAAACTTAAGGATATGAAACACATGTACACTGCAAGAAGGACAGGACGACAGAGGGATGACGGTGTAGGTACATAGAAGGGGAAATCACTGCTGGACAAAAAAGATGTTTTCAAGTCAGACTTGATGAAGACAGAGCACCTGGTTGTCTAAGAGACGAAGAAGTGTGTTCCAGTTATATGGATTAGATACAGAAAATGAGCAGTGACCAGCTGTGGAACATCTGTGTCAAGGAATGTGTAAACAAATAGTGTCAGAAACAGACCGGTAAGGTTGAGAGGGGGTGTGTACGTGTGTGGTCGCAAAGATAAGGAGGTTCAATGCCGTTAATACACTTGTACATTGATGCATTGATTTTATATGAAATTCTCTGAGTAACAGACAACTAGTGTAGAAACTGAAGCAAAGGAGTGACATGAACACGCCTCATATTATGAAGGACGAGTCGGGCCAAGACTTTTGAATATGCTGGGGGCATGTGACAGAAAAAGCAGGCGAGCCAAAGAGCGTCACGTTACAATAATTAATACGAGACAAGATAAGAGAAGTCGCCAGTTTAGATAATGCTTATGCTCAAAGATGGGGGCAAACGGAACTGAAACGTCGCAATTGACAGTAACAATACTGACATGTGTGGGGACAAACTTCTTCATGAAGAGTTGATGATCAAAAACGAAACATAGGAGACATAAACATGATAAAGCTTTACGTTTCACATTGTACCATCATCATCATCATCATCATCATCATCATTATCATCATCATCATCATCCAGAAGAAAGAAAGCCTAAATATTAAGAAGAATTTCTGGCCTTGTATTGTACTTACAGATTCCCACTAAAGGCCAGCAGATGGTGCACACCAAAGAGAGCAAGGATAATGGTGGTTGGCGTGTGTGTCATCGTGTCCATCATCAACTTTCATAACCTGGTGATCAGGAAAATGATGTGGAATGACGCCATGAAGGTACAAGCCAATTTAATAAACCTAAAGATCACAAAGTTTCCTTTTCGTTTGTCTGTTTGGCTCCATCAGTGGAGTTATTTGTGGGGTTCTCTCTCTCTCTCTCTCTCTCTCTCTCTCTCTCTCTCTCTCTCTCTCTCTCTCTTTCTCTCTCTCTCTCTCTTCTCTTTCTCTCTCTCTCTCTCCCTTTCTCTCTCCTCTCTCTCTCTCCCCCTGTCTCTCTCTCTCTGTTTTTTTTTACCCCTTTGTTTGAGTGTTCATTTGTTTGTTTTTGGAGAAAGGATTATTTGGTGAGTGGCTCAGTCTAAATCTACAACACGATGTTTAAAATGTTCTACTTTAAACCAAAGTTTCGTTGTAGATGCTGGTAGAGGTATGTTGCTGGTATTGTTGTTATTTTGTTTTTGTGATAGTTCATAGTGTATGCTGCTACAATAAGAAAGCCAGTATTCCATGAATGTTAAAAGCTGGCTCATAACCATCATGTTGTCTTTTACAATTCTCAAGTCAGCTTTCTGAGGATAGATTCCAATCAACTCATTTCCTGATTTATCTTTCGTAGCCATGAACAGATACAGGTACACACTCACAGCTAGAGGGAGTGGACAGTGAACGAAGTTTTGCGAGTCGGTTTGGAGAGGTTGTTCCATAAACCTGAAGTCACAGGGCGGTACGGGAGAAGAGAATTCAAATTTTCTCAGGGGACTACCGTATATCTCGTCTTCTTCGCTGCTTTGTGTTTTCCTTCAATTCATAACAGGATCAGGCACCTGTTCAGACGTACGTGGTCTATAGATGGAATTGTTCAAATGCGATGAATCGTTCTTGAACAAACTACAAATTCAAAATAATTGATGTATTTATTTATTTACTTCGTGACTGTCTGTCTGTCTGTCTGTCTGCCTGTCTCTATCTTTGTCTCTCTCTCTGTCTCCGTCTCTCTGTTTCTGTCTGTCTCTGTCTCTCCAGCTCTGTCTGTGTCTCTATCTATCTATCTACCTATCTTTCTATCTATTTATCTGTCTGCGCACTCCTTATTTCTGCTGATTGTCGATATTGGTTGCAGGCAGTGGTGTGTTCACCTGACGGACCAGAGAGCCAGTTTTTCTTGTACAAGATATGGACATGGATAGATGGAGCCCTGTATTGCTACATCCCTCTGCTGACAGTGGCCGTGTTGAACGTGCTCATTGTCCGGCAAATGCGGTCAGCACAGAAGTTCAGGGGTACCAGTGAAGCCACGGATCACCAGGTATGAAGTATATTACAAGTTAAGGTTAGCAGATGTCATTTATTATGCTTGTTGTTGTTGTTGTTGCTGTTGTTGTTGCCTCAATTGTTTGTTTGTTTGCTTGTGTCCTGTATCCTGCACTTTTTCAATGGCATTACCGTCCAGCTGCTCATGTTCATAGTCCAGTGTAGTACAATGCAAGGTCTTTCTACTTACGTTACAGTACCAGGTGGTCTATATGACTGCTATTTCTAAACAAACCATCATGGAGGTTGGTGTGTCGTTGCCTATGGCCGTGTGTGTTTGTCTCCCTCCTGGATTCCCAATGAACTACGATTATGCACTTACCAAGTCGTCATAAATTTTACGTTCAACAACATACCATCAAATCCACACAAAAATTCTTTGGCTGTCTTGTCAACTTATACATTCTGCTACGTAGATACACTAGGTCTCTGAGTACTTGAAAAATAAGCTTAGATGTAAATATGTAACAATAGCTTACAGAAAATGTGATTATCAGTTACGGTTCATAAAAAGGTAAAGTGTAGAAGCTTTTCTGAATAAACTGGTTTCAGATACTAACCACTAATATTCCATTTCAGATTCGGTTTCTTGAGGTAATGTCTTAACACTTGGAATCAGTCCAAATAACTAGTACTCTGATCAAATACTTGTTTCAACACCAAAGTAGACTGAGACTTGGGGTCCCTAGGCCTCCACAGTTTTCCAAAAGCAGTGCTGTAGAATTAACGGGACTGGATAAATAATAATAATAATAATTACAATATTTATATAGCGCAAAATCTCGATAAAAATCAAATCTAAGCGCTGAATATACACTTACGCACGCGCGCACACACACGCACACACACACTTACATATGGCTATAAATGGGGAAAAAGAATAAAAGCAATGGAAAATTATAGAGAGCATATTATATACAAATATATATTACAATGTGATTCCCCTCCGAGTGGAGACAGGCTACAGAGGGGGATGAGTGAGGTCAGGATTTTATGCAGAGGAGAAAAGGTGAGTTTTGAGAGCGGACTTGAAGGAGACAAAAGTAGGTTGCTGACGGACAGAGAGAGGAAGTTTGTTCCAGGAAAGTGGACCAGAAACAGAGAAGGCTCGTGGACCATAGGTATTGAGCTTGGTGCGTGGAAAGCGAAAAGTCAGAGGATCAGAGGCAGAGCGGAGGGTACGTGAGGGAACATAGATATCAAGTAGGCTTGACAGGTAATCGGGGGCTGCGTTATTGAGGCTTTTGTAGCACATGGTGTCTAGTTTGTACTGTATGCGCTTTGATACAGGGAGCCAGTGAAGTTGTGCCAGGAGAGGAGATATGTGGTCAGCTTTTTTCTTTTTGAGTACAAGGCGTGCAGCATTGTTTTGAATGCGCTGTAGGATGTGAATGGTGGAGGCAGGAAGACCAGACAGGAGTGAATTGCAATAGTCAATGCGAGACATTATGAAGGAGAGAACGAGTTTTGCAGTTGTTTTGGATGTACCACGTGGATGGCTGAATCGACTTTCGTTAATCACAGCGCCAATTTGGCAATCACTATGATGTATAGATTACACTTTCCTAAGTGTCAGCGTTCATGTACGTAGAGCTTGAAGAAGTTTAATGCCATGCTGGAACTTAAAACTATGAGGTTTTCGTATCTAGTAATGGAATGTTTCTGTGTCAGGTTACATTAGTGTGTGACTGAAGCAGGTAGTAAAGCCTGTATACAATCCTACATGGTGGTAAAACACACACACACACACACACACACACACACACACACACACACACACACACACACACACACACACACACACACACACACACACACACACACACACACACACACACGATAAATTAAAGTGCCCCCTCATCATGTGATTGACAGGTTGACGTAAGTCGTCAGGTCACCGTGATGTTACTGTTTGTGACGTGCACCTTTATGTTACTTGTGAGCCCCATGGCCGTCATACAGGTGGTAGAGAGATATGCGTGGGTTAGAACAACTTTTCACCAGCAAGCTGTTTTCCACCTGACACGTGTTATAATCAACAACCTGTCCTACACCAACCATGCCATACAATTTCTGTTTGTATTGTCTCAGGTAAGCTGCCATTGTAAAATCTCTCTGTGTCGTCTGTCACTCTCTCTCTATCTCTGGTGCGTAACTGGCACTAAGTTAAGTCACATGTTAGAACGTTAATTGTGTTGTGTGTGTGTGTGTGTGTGTGTGTGTTGTGTGTGTGTGTGTGTGTTTGTGGGGTGTGTGTGTGTGTAGTGAGAGAGAGGAGAGTGTGTGTGTTGTGTGTGTGGGAGAGAGTGTGTGTGTGTGTGTGTGGTGTGGTGTGTGTGTGTTGTGTGTGTGTGTGTGTGTGTGTGTGTGTGTGGAGAGAGAGAGAGGTGTGTGTGTGTGTGTGGTGTGTGTGGGTGGGTGTGTGTGGTGTGTGTGTGTGGGAGAGTGTGTGTGTGGTGGAGGGGGTGTGTGTGTGTGTGTGGAGAAGAGAGAAGAGAGAGTGTGTGTGTGTGTGTGTGTGTGTGTGTGTGTGTGTGTGTGTGTGTGTGTGTGTGGTGTGTGTGTGTAACAAGTGGACCTAGAAGAGCCCAAGCATTTACTTATGTTCACAAACAAACGATCCTGACTGAAGTGTCTGTGCCATGGGAAAGTAGAATGGAGGAAGACTCTATCTGCAAGACTGAAGAATATGCCAGTCTAGCTAGCAACATTAGGAGATCAGCTTTCAAGGCAAAGTCCTCATCTTAGAGGTTGGAGCAAGGGTGTTGGTGTGACATCTGCCTGTGTCCCAGTCAAATGGTTCTCGGTTTGTGAGAAGGGGATGACCAGAGCCCTAAAGTCAATGGCAGAAACAACTGAAAAGAGTTCCAGCTGGGTCTTGCTTAGAATGGATAAAAGGAAACTCTATAAGGCTTAAAACTTGTCCGTTACAGCCGCCGATGTTTCATAGCTAAGTAGTTTAGACATCTGTCACCAGGGTGACTTGGCTTTGAGATATCAGAGGCGTGGGTTCAAACCAAGTCAAAAAAAGAGAGGTGATGTCAGCAGAGACACCCATATCACCACACTGGAGTCCCGAGTTCAAATTAAAAAAAATGGCGACAGCAGAGGAGCTGGCACGATTCATGGCCTTGGATGTGGCCTGGCCACCTTAGAGTGTGATGGGTTGAGGGCCGAAGTATTCACTTGAAAGGGGAAGGGGGCTTTTCATCTGAGAACTTTCTGCTGCTCAGCTTTTCCCTAAGTTTCTTGCTACTGCAAGTCATGAAGCCAAGTTCAAGGTCACGTGGACAAAAAGGAAAATGCATAAACTCTGCACATTTTTAGGGAGGCGTGTGAACACTGTCTCATGCATTTCTGACCATACCTACAATCTGTTTTAACTGTTGCAACAGTCTAAATATTTTCCTCGTTTTACGTCAGTTTTATTTCCCCTTTGTTTTTTTGTGTGTGTTTTGTTGTTGTTGTTGTTGTTGTTGTTTTTCAAGGTCACAGTAACATTCGAAGTTTAAAATCTTGCGTAAATAGAGAGATTACTAGAATGGCTTGACCCTTTTGTATAGAATTTGGCTGCATCACTAAGTAATTTTCTACGTTCCCATCAAAACATGTCCTGGCATCAGCCAGACCTAAGAGACAACCAGTGGTGGTGTTTGGGGCGTTTCAGCAACACTGTCAAAGACGCATCCTTGAAGTGGATGATACTGATTTTGTGTCTTTCTGGTTGATATCAAAGTACACTCAACTCGATGTATGCCCTGGTTGTAGCTGAAACTTCTTGCTGATCAGAATTTGAATTCATCGTGAAGCAAATTGGCAGATTCAGAAGTCATTACTCGCTCACATTGACATCTATATCATTACTGACAGATTCTATCATGTCAATTTGTCTCTTTGCAGTGGACAGAGATTTCGACAAGAATTTGTGAAACTGTTTCTGCCATGCCTGAAGTCAACACTGTCTACAGGTAAAGGGAAGCAACCTGTTTAATCCCCAAATGAATGGATCTTATAACGCCATGGCAGAGTCAAGTGACGTTCCACATGAACAATGTTTGAGATTTTGTTTTTGACATGCCTCTGTGAAACATTTCATCAGAAAACCTTGCTTTCGCTTGCATAAGTCCACAAATAAATTGCATAGGAATGGCATTTTAATGTAGTCATCACGAAAATTATATTGATTGCCATTTTAATCCACGTCTCTCAATCTTTGTATGTATTCATGTAGATTCTCTATCTTCTGGCTGTCATCTGCATGCCTGCCTGCCTGCCTGCCTGCCTGCCTGCCTGTCTCCCTGTCTGTCTGTCTCTGATTTACATAGAAAAAGAACAACATAGCTTAGCAGAACATAGCACCATATCATAAACCAGCTAAATGTGAGAATGTATGACAATTTCGGTTGTGGAATATTATTATTCAGACATTCATACACTTGTGCTGGCCATCAGGCTGTTTCACTCAGTTCACAGAAGTAAAGGTTCAAACTCTGAGTCTGATGTAATCACAGTCCACGACATAAACACTGGCCTGGTTACTACCGAAATCCCTCTCTGTTTCAGTACTTAATTGTATTCTCGTATTATTTTATTAGTTTTTAAATACGATCTTGGATTAGAAACAAACAATGCAGTAAATGTGGTCATAATCATCTCTTGGACAGTGTCCAGAATTTGACAAATTATTTTGAAACTGTGACAAATGCAAATATTGGTGAGAGATAATCGCCAAACAAGCAACAACACGCCAGTCTGTAACGGTCTTCAGCAGTCAACCACTAAGCATCCGTCTGGCAGAGTTCGCAACAAATGGCCGAATCAAAACAAACATCGACAAGACGCATTAAAATCACTGATGAAGTTCAATGCATTCACAGGTAAGTTAGAGTGCATGGAAATGTTCTCTGTTGAACAATAATCAGTAGAAGTGTTAACTGTCACGAGTCGTTTGTCAATCTCCACATTAACACAAAAGGAAGCAATGTTTGGATACGGATTTTGAAACCAAAAACACAGGAGAATAAAGCTGAGAACATGTACTGTAATTAACATAACAAGACAGGCGCGAACTTTTGACAACTGGTCTTTGTCAAACAAACTCCAAAGACAACAAAGGAACAAATCCACTACGTGTAGGACAAAACCAACAGAGCAGTCAACAACGAACGGAACGTCAGGGAAGTTATCTGTTCTGTCGTTTTTGTCTTAAGTTTAATGAATTTTAGTCTTTGTTTTTTGTTGTGTTCGACTGATCAGATGAACAGGAAATAAGCATAAATAGAACCAGAACGCGTAGTTGATATAAGAAGACAAGACAAGACAGGTATAAGAAGACAAGACAAGACAGGTATAAGAAGACAAGACAAGACAGGTATAAGAAGACAAGACAAGGCAGGTACATATTTTCTGCCGGCTGGCCTTGGCCAAGCGTGTACAAAAGACGACGAGGAATAAATGCACTCAACATAACTGGACAAAACACTGTTGTTTTTGTGTATTGATTCTTCGTTGTCTGTTGTGTTTGTCTGGACAAACCACTGTTGTTGTTTTGTGTGTTGATTCTTCGTTATCTGTTATGTTTGTCTGGACAAAACACTGTTGTTGTTTTGTGTATTGATTCTTCGTTGTCTGTTGTGTTTGTCTGGACAAAACACTGTTGTTGTATTGTGTATTGATTCTTCGTTGTCTGTTGTGTCTGTCTGGACAAACCACTGTTGTTGTTTTGTGTATTGATTCTTCGTTGTCTGTTATGTTTGTCTGGACAAAACACTGTTGTTGTTTTGTGTATTGATTCTTCGTTGTCTGTTGTGTTTGTCTGGACAAAACACTGTTGTTGTTTTGTGTATTGATTCTTCGTTGTCTGTTGTGTCTGTCTGGACAAAACACAGTTGTTTTGTGTATTGATTCTTCGTTATCTTTTGTGTTTGTCTGGACAAAACACTGTTGTTTTTTGTGTATTGATTCTTCGTTATCTTTTGTGTTTGATTGACACAGCCATTTGACCTGGACATTTGCCATGTTCTGTCCTGTAAAAGACAGACCCGTTCTCACTCTGTTCTCGTGTGTTTCTGGTTTGAATTGGATGTCAACGGCGGATGTGATGCGTCTAGTGTGCTGGCTAGTGACTGCGTGCTTGTCAGCTCTCACTTTCAGCCTGCTGGACAACGCTGGCTAGCACTGCTGCTTGCAGCTATGCGCAAAGAACAGCAGAATGCGTGTCTCTTCCTGTCGGTACATAGCCTCTCCATCAGCAAGCCCTACGTTATGCCTCCTCATGGCGACATGCGGTAACTGAGCACCTTACGGAATCAGGATAAATCTCAAGGGACTCGGAGGAGGTCTGGCCCCCCGACGTGCGGCATGCAGGCCCACTGGCGTGTGGATATGCCCTGGGGCCCACGAACCAGATCCCCAAGCTATGGGTAAATAGCTCCACTACCTTGTGGACATCTCGGAGAGAATAAGGCTAAGGGAGTTAACCCTGAAAACAAATCACCCTACTGCCTTGTAGGTTGTCGTGGGAACGACAAAGGCTAGCGGAGAGACCGTAAGGAAACCGATGGAAGGCAACGGAAAACCACCATCGTATTTTCCCCAGGATATTCATGGATGGACAGACAAAAGGAAAATGAAAATAACGACGTAAATAGGGGCTCCTGTGGAGCACCTTCGTCCGATAGGGAATGTCATGCAGCGCAGGTGACACCAGACTGTCAGCCAGCTACTGCGACCAAACCCAAACCCAAACTCAAATATACCAAAATAGCAACATGGAAGACCAGAACACTGTTGCAGAAGGGAAAATTAGACAATATCAAAATGGAGATGGAAAGTCTTAACATAAGTATTTTAGGACTAGGAGAAGTGAGATGGAAGGGGGCAGGCATGATAATATCAGGAGAATATACAGTGATATACTCTGGTAGTAATTCACATGAAAGAGGAGTAGGCATCGCAATGGACAAAGACAAATCGAAAGCAGTTAAGGGATACTGGGCTGTGTCCGACAAAGTTTTGCTGGTCAAATTGGGAGGCAAACCATTTGATATCACATCATTCAGGCGTATGCACCAACATTCCCAAGTACTCAGGAAGACATCGACAACTTCTACGAAGTATTAGAGATGGCCAAGGCCCAATGTAAATCACAAGAAGTTACAGTAATAATGGGAGATTTTCATGCTAAAGTGGGACAGGATAGGGTGGAGGATATAGTTAGATCTCATGGCCTTGGTACACAAAATGAAAGGGGAGGGAAACTTGTAGAATGGGCACAGATGAATGAGTTCATAGTAGGAAAACCTGGTTTGAGCAGCCTAATAGAAGAAAATGGACTTGGATGAGTCCAGGAGATAACACCAAAAATCAGATTGACTACATCCTGATTAATAAAAGATTTATAATAATAATTAATAATAACTACAATATTTATATAGCGCAAAATCTTGATAAAATCAAATCTAAGCGCTGAAACACACACACACGCACGCACGCACACACACGCACGCACGCATGCACACACACGCACCCACGCACACACACACACACACACACACACACACACACACACACACACACACACACACACACACACGGCTATAAATGGGGAGAAAGAATAAAAACAATGGAAAATTATAGAGAGCATATTATATATTACAATGTGATTCCCCTCCGAGTGGAGACAGGCTGCAGAGGGGATTGAGTGAGGTCAGGATTTTATGCAGAGGAGAAAAGGTGAGTTTTGAGAGCGGACTTGAAGGAGACAAAAGTAGGTTGCTGACGGACTGAGAGAGGAAGTTTGTTCCAGGAGAGCGGACCAGAAAGAGAGAAGGCTCGTGGACCATAGGTATTGAGCTTAGTGCGTGGAAAGCGAAAAGTCAGAGGATCGGAGGCAGAGCGGAGGGTACGTGAGGGAACATAGATCTCAAGTAGGCTTGACAGGTAATCGGGGGCTGCGTTATTGAGGCTTTTGTAGCACATGGTGTCTAGTTTGTACTGTATGCGCTTTGATACAGGGAGCCAGTGAAGTTGTGCCAGGAGAGGAGATATGTGGTCAGCTTTTTTCTTTTTGAGTACAAGGCGTGCAGCATTGTTTTGAATGCGCTGTAGGATGTGAGTGGTGGAGGCAGGAAGACCGGACAGGAGTGAATTGCAATAGTCAATGCGAGACATTATGAAGGAGAGAACGAGTTTTGCAGTTGTTTCCACAGAGAGATACTTCCTGATCAGGCTTATACGATGGAGGTGATAGTAGCAAGATCTGGCAGTTTGAGAAACAAAGTTGTTCATGGAGAGGGTAGAGTCAATGCAGACACCAAGGTTTTTAGCTGAATCAGAAATTGGGACTGATGTGTTACATAATGGGAGAGAAAGAGGAGGCAGCTGAGAAAGTTTCTGACGGGTGCCAATGAGGATAGCTTCTGTCTTGTCATCATTTAGCTGAAGTTTGTTGTATGTCATCCAATTTTTGATGTCCGAGTAACACTCAGTGGTGCGAGTCAGAAATTCTTTACTGTCAGCAAAAACACTACCAGGCGCAGACTGCAGTGACCACAATCCTGTAGTGGGAAGATTTAGAATGAAATTACGGAAAAGGAAACAGACCAAAAGCAACATCAAACTAAATCTTGGACTCTTAAAACAGATGAAGTGATACGTCAAAAATTCAATGTACATGTTCAAAACAAATTCAGTGCTCCGGAGGACGTTGGTGACAGTGAGGAACAATGGACAAAGTTGAGAAATTCGATAAATGAAGCTTGTGAAAAAATCTCAGGCAGATAGAAAAGCAAAAAAGAACTGGATGACACAAGAAATTTTGGGCTTGATGGAGGAACGGAGGAAGGCAAAGAGAAACGAGGAGATATACGGGAAGATAAACAAAGAAGTCAGGAATAGGTGCAATGAAGTTAAAGAAGCTTGGCTGAAAACAAAATGCAAGGAAATAAAAGACTGGCACAAAACGGATCCTCAGGGTATGTACAGAGGAGCTGAAGAAATTGTCCACAGGAAAAATACATGCACATCAACTCGTTGCTTAAAATCGAAAGATGGCACGCTTATCATGGAAAAAGACAAAATATTAGACAGATGGGGAGAGTACATTAAAGACATTTTTGAGGATAACAGAAACGACGAACACATTATGAAACAGAACTTTGAAGGACCACCATAATGAAAGATGAAGTTAGAGCAGCACTAAAACATATGAAACCAGGAAAAGCCCCAGGACCAGACAACATTACTACAGACATGATTGAAGCCATGGAGGAATTTGGTATAGAAGAAATAACAGTCCTCCTAAATGAAATTTACGAAGATATGTCAAAATCAATTTTCATTGCACTTCCAAAGAAGACAGGGGCTATAGAATGCGAACTCCATCGCACAATTAGTTTGATGAGTCATGTAACAAAAATCCTGTTAAGAATAATCATGATGAGGACAAGGAATAGAATCAAAAGAGAAATAGCAGAAGAACAGTTTGGATTTGTGGAAGGGAAAGGAACTATTAATGCCATATACATCATAAGAAATATCATAGAGAGGTCAATCGAGATGAATAAAGATTTGTATTTATGCTTTGATGATTATACCAAAGCTTTCGATCGGGTACGACATGAAGAATTGATCAACCAACTGGAGAGACTCAATGTTGATGGAAAAGATCTACGAATAATCAGAAATATGTACTGGGAACAAACAGCTGCAATGAGAATAGAAAATGATATAAGCTCTTTCCAAAAACATCAAAAGAGGAGTCAGACAGGGTTGTGTTTTGTCACCTGATCTGTTTCCACTTTACAGCGAAAACATCATGAGAAACCTAGAAGAAGACCCTGGATTCAAGGTTGGAGGAAAAATGATAACATTCGATACGCAGATGGCACCCTGCTAATTGTAGAAAATGAAGAGAGACCTACAAAACCTTGTGTATATACTAGAAATAGAAAGCAAAGGTAAGGGATTGGAGCTAAACAGCAGGAAGACTGAAGTCATGGTGATCAGTAAAAAACATGAAATCCCCTCATGCAAAATAACAGCAAACGGCACGACCTTGAGACAAGTTGATAAGTTTAAATACCTGGGAACGATCATTTCATCAGACGGCAGATGCACATCAGAAATAGCCGGCAGAATCGGCCAAGCCAAAACAGCATTCAAGAAGATGGCAAGCATTCTTACCAACAAAATGCCTATCAATTAACATCAGGAAGAGAGTTCTTGAATGTTATATAAAACCAATACTGTTCTACGGTTGGGAGGCGTGGACAGTCAACAAGCAAAGCCAGAACATGATTGAGGCAGCCGAGATGTGGTTTCTAAGAAGAATGTTGAGAGTTCCATGGACAGCAAAGAAAACAAACGAGACAGTCTTGATGGAGGCAGACAAAGGTAGATCATTGATAAGGACGATTAGGAAAAGACAGGCAACATTTATAGGCCATTTTATGAGGAAAGGGGATTTGGAGCACATGGTCACAACGGAAAGCTGGAGGGAACGAAAGCGCAAGTTGACCCAGGGAGAAAATACTAGACGGACTTGCAGAGTGGTTGAAGTCAAGGAGGGTGGAAGAGATGCTTGAGGCAACAGGAGATAGAGACAGATGGAAGTCCATGATCGCCAACGCCATGCAGCAGGGCACCTGATGATGATGATGATGATAATTTGCTTAAACGCTGGCTGTCATTTTGATTCTCATTGGACTTTAATGCCATTGAGAATATTCAGTCATTACACACTCTGTCTGCTTTATCATCATCATCATCATCATCAAAAGAGGTAGTTGTCGTAGTAGTAGTAGTATCATTAGTAATAGTAGTAGTAGCAGTTTTAGTAGTAAAATAATAATAATGATAATAATAAAAACAAGAATAATAATAATGATAATGACATTTACAAGGCTCCAATGAAAACAATAACAATAATAATAATTACAATGTTCACATGACGTCAAATCTTGATAATTCAAATCAATGCGTGCTCACTCACCAGAAACATGCATGCGATCAACGCAGACTACATACACTATACAGACAGGGCCCACACACACTGAGGGAAGGGTGAAGTCTTAAAAATTACTGTTGGGAAAAGAGGTTTTTGTTTGTTTGGTTGGTTGGTTGGTTTGTTTGTTTGTTTTTTGTTTTAAAATCAGAAAGCGCAGTTTTTAATCGAAGGGACCTCTTAAGTCTATGACAGGCAGACGGTCCTGAGACAGCGAAAGGACTCTGTAAATCAGTTGATGGTTTAAATCTAGGAACCTGAAGGGAAAGAGTATCTGAAGCTGGGCTGAAGGTGCCAGTTGGCATATAAAAATATTGATTTTGTCAAAAAAGTAAAATGGGGCAGATTGATGAACAGATTTGTTTCACAAAACTTGTGTTCAGTTATATTTGAAACAGGCAACCACTGTAGAGAATGAAGGAGAGCACTGGCATGATCACACTTTCTTCTTCAGATGACAAAACGATCAGCTGTGTATTGTATGCATTACAGACAGAGAGAGGAGAAGCTGGTAGTCTGGAAAAGAGAGTTAAAGTATTCAAGACGAGACAAAACGAGAGATGTAACAGGCTGAGACGCAGCCTCAGTTGAAAGCTATTTTGGAGTGTAACCAATGCGCCAGATTTGATTGTAGCATGACTGGCAGGTCTGGGACATAAACTTCTGCACAGAGGGAGCGTTGTCCAGGGTCACTCATGGTTCTTGACAGAATCAGAAAAAGGGATGATGTTGTCACCTAGCTGGATGGTATTCAGTATAATAGAGGCAAGTGTGTTTTTGATGCCAGCAACCATGGCTTCAGTTTTATCAGAGTGTAATTGTACTTTATTCTGTGTAATCTAGTTCTGAATATCAGCGTAGCGGCTGGATACTCTGAGATAAGGGAAGTGATATTTTCAGGATCGTCCTATTCTGAAGTTGTAAGTCATCTGCACAAAAAATGGTGCCGGTGTTTCATGCTATGCTGGCTCATGATGTTGGCAACAGATGAGATATAAATGATGAACAGAACAGATCCTAGCA
>CM060311.1:7317946-7322946 GCA_030674185.1 Monoplex corrugatus | reverse complement strand
CTCCATACTAATCTATCCCTTGTTGCTGCAAGTACGTCTCCCAGCCTCTCTGTCCTCAGCCACTCTGCAAGTCTGTCCAATATTTTCACCCTAGGTCTACCTGGTGCTGCCTTTCCATCCAGCTTTCCTGTTGTGAACTGGTGCTCTAATTTCTCTTGCCTCATAAAATGTCCTATAAATGTTGCTTTGTCTTTTCCTAATCTTCTTTGGTAATGTTCTTCTTGCGTCTGCCTCCTTGAAGACTACCTCGTTTGTTTTCCTTGCTGTCCATGGAACATTCAACGTTCTTCTTAGAAACTACATTTCAGTTGCCTTAATCTTGTTCTGGCTTTGCGTGTTGACTGTCCACATCTCACAACCGTACGAAAGGATCGGTTCTATATAAGCTAACAATACAACACTAAAATCTGCACTATCTAAAATCGCGTTACTGAATAGAATTTCTATGCTGTGAAACGAGAGATATTTGTGTGGTGGTCGTGAACGGTAGACAAGATGACGTCCTCACCAAACATGACGTCACCAGTGACGTCAGCTATGGCCGCGGTTTTAGGGTCAACGGAGGATGAAAAGAACGTCCCCGTGGTCTACCTGTCTATGGACGACCGCCTGTCTCACATTCTGGCCTTTCAAGTGGCCGTGTGGATTGACTCTGTCTACGTACCCATCTGTGCCGGTGAGTCAAACCCAGTCTGCCCTTTGACCCGCGGCCTCATTAACATAATTAATTCAGATCAATTCAACTCAGCTCAGTTCAGTATAGTTTAATTCAATTTACTGTGGTGCAGTTCAACACAATTCAAACTTCGATTCAAAATAAGCAGCACAAATAGTCATGTATATGTATATGTAGATATACATGTATGTATGTGTGTGTGTATGTGTGTGTGTGTGTGTGTGTGTGCGTGTGTGTGTATGTGTGTGTGTGTATGTGTGTGTGTATGTGTGTGTGTGTGTATGTATGTGGTGTGTGTGTGTGTGTGTGTGTGTGGTGTGTGAGTGAGTGAGTGAGTGAGTGAATGAGTGTGTGTGTATGTGAGAGAGAGAGAGAGAGGGTGAGTGTGTATGTGTTTGTGTGCGTGTGCATGTGTGTGTGTGTGTATGTGTGTGTATATGTGACCTCACAGTTCTCCAGCCCGTGTGTGTGTGTGTGTGTGAGAGAGAGATGAGAGAGAGAGAGAGAGAGAGACAGGTCTTACTCTTCTCTCGCACCGCTTTACCTTACCCAACCTTAGGCAAGGTCTGGTAATGTCAGTCACAGCTGGGCTGACTGGGGTCTACATACAGTTTTCTAGAGACAAGACTTTGGTCTGCGCAGTCAGTTTCAAGATACAAGCTCTTCGTCTATACCTGCTAGTTGGTTCCTTCGACAGAACTGTAGACACAGGACCTGATATCTCGAGTTCAGTCCAAACCCGCAGAATTTTTAAAGTGGTCTGTTTGCTACCCATCTTAATGTTACTGTCATTCTGGTGGTATCCGTTTAGTACTTCATAGGTCACTTCTGTTCCCTCTCCATTTCAAAACCTTGCCAGCGCATATGGTTTTGCACAAGCTTGGGGAGTCTTGTTTGACGATTGCCTGTAGATTTGGATGGTGCGCATATGGAATTATTTGAGCTCGATGATTCATGTTAAACAAGTTCAAATTCCAAACTCCTCTACGACAGGCAGGACTCAAAGAGACACGCAGGTAATACCAGAGACTTACAATTTACTTTTCCCCTTTCAGTGCACAAGGATAGTTTTGTCTTGTACTGTTTCTCTCTCTCTCTCTCTCTCTCTCCTCTCTCCTCTCTCTCTCTCCCTCTCTCTCTCTCTCTCTCTCTCTCCCTTCTCTCTCTCTCTCTCCTCTCCCCTCTCTCTCCCTTTCTCTCTCTCTCTGTCTCTCCCCTCCTCAACTCTCTCTCCCTCCTTCTCCATCTCTCTTCTCCCCCCTCTCTCTCTCTCCCTCTCCGTCTCCTCCCTCTCCCCCCCTCTCTCTCTCTCTTTCTCTCTTTTTATCACTATTCCACACGACTATGATGCCATTACCGTCACGTTGTTCATTCTGTCTCATCATTGCAATGCAAAACCCAGGCTCATTCCCGTGCTGTCACGCTTTCAGGGAGCTCACAGAAAAATCTGTCAGTATCAGGTCGCTGTGAGGTCAGCCACCAGAAGAGACCTGCAGTTTTACTGAGTCACTTTGGTGGGATTCATCAATGCCTGTTCCGATCCAACATTTTACAGCACCATTTCCTATCTCTCTGTCTCTGTCTCTGTCTCTGTCTCTCTCTCTCTCTCTCTCTCTCTCTCTCTTTCTCTCTCTCCACCCTTCCCTCCCCCTCTCAGTCTCCTTACCCCCTCTCTCTTTCTTCAGATATATTTCTTTGACTAATAATATGTATTTTATCTAAAGCATAATTTATCCGAGTACAGTCATGCTGACAAACATACTACCATTCACTTATTTGAAAGTAGAGAAGAAATATTTTTTGCACAAATATACAAAAGTGTCCGTAGTTTGATTTGCATGTGGTTTTATGTGTCCTAGGTCTAGTGTGCGTGTCCCTGTCACCATAGATGTCACAGACAGAGGTATTTTTATGGTGACAATACAATGGTTTGCATACAAACAAGCTCTGTTGTCTAAAAACAACATTTGTTAGTTGTACACACAAGACCTGTCCTACCTGACGCTGTCTCTGCTCCTCCAGTATAGTATCCAATACACAGGCACAACACAAATGTCACAGAAAAGAATGTCACGATGTCACCAAAATGAACATAAACAGAAAGAAACAGAAGTGTTTTACAAAGATATTTTGTACATGTTCGTCTACAGATTTCATTCCCTATACACTATTTACACATATGTGACTATACATCAACTTTGCAGCTACTGTGATGATGGTGAGATGTTGTTGTCATCGTCACTGTGAAGAGCGGGTCATAGTCAGGACTGTCACGTGCAGGTGTCTTTGCCGTGTCACACAGGTGAAAATACTAGTTAAGTTTTAGAAACCTGGTTTTCGGCATCACACTGCTGATCCATGAATCTGTAAAGCGAGGATCAATTGACCATAGCACCATAGACGGGACTGATGTTTTAGCCCCATTATGATGAGAACAACATGAAGAATTGATCAGCCAACTGGAGAGACTCAATGTTGATGGAAAAGATCTACGAATAATCAGGAATATGTACTGGGAACAAACAGCTGCAATGAGAATAGAAAACAATATAAGCTCTTTCCAAAACATCAAAAGAGGAGTCAGACAGGGTTGTGTTTTGTCACCAGATCTGTTTTCACTATACAGCGAAAACATCATGAGAAACCAAGAAGACCCTGGATTAAAGTTTGGAGGGAAAATGATAAACAACATTCGGTACGCAGATGACACCGTGCTAATTGCAGAAAATGAAATGGACCTACAAAACCTTGTGAATACACTAGAAATAGAAAGCAAAGGTAAGGGGTTGGAACTAAACAGCAGGAAGACTGAAGTCATAGTGATCAGTAAAAAAAACATGAAATCCCCTCATGCAAGGCAGACACAAGTAGATCACCCATAAGGAAGATTAGGAAAAGACAAGCAACATTTATAGGCCATTTTATGAGGAAGGGAGATTTGGAGCACCTGGTCACAATGGGAAAGCTGGAGGGAAAGAGAGCACCAGGTAGACCCAAGGGAGAGAATGCTAGACTGACTTGCAGAGTGGCTGGGGATGAGGAGGGTGGGGGAGATGCTAGGGGCAACGAGAGATAGAGATGGTTGGAGGTTCATGGTCGCCAACGCCATGCGGCAGGGCACCTGATGATGATGATGATGATGATAATGATGATGATGAAAATAGCCAGGTATGCCCTGATTTCTTCAGCTGTCATCTCTTTCCAAAGTGGGTCAGGTTGCCCCTTCGCCGCAATCTTCTGACGAGCGTAGTTGTTGGTCTCCTCAACAGCATTGACAAAAAATTCTGGCGGCAGAAACAACAAAAAAATAGTCTAATGGTTTCGCATCAGCAGGCAGCGAATGTTTAGGCCCAACAACTTGTGAAAAATCCTTGACTTCACTGCCACGTGTCACCGGTCGCCATGCCTGCAGCAGTGCAGCCAGCGGTACATCGTCGTCTAGGTCACTGTCATTTCCAACTTCACCATCACCACCTACTTTAACATCTGACTCTAAATCTTTCCTTTTCTTTCTCTCATCATCTTCTTCATCTTCTTCTTCATTTTCTAAACGATCAATACACATCTTCCTTTTCTTCTTCATCTTCTTCTTCATTTTCTAAACGATCAATTTCCCTAAAAATGTCCTGCAACTCTGCTTCAGTGTAATCCACAAATTCGTCTTGTTCACTGATATTCGCCATCTTTCCCGCGCTCACAGTTGTGAATAAAAGTACTGCGTCAGTACTAAGTATTTCAGTAGTGAATGGAAAGTTTCTCGCATCCCACAATGCTGCTGCTATACCTAGAATATCCCAACGCGAGACTGACCAAGATTCTAACCACACGCGCGATAAGACAGCACGTCTGCTAGTGATGAAAATTCCCCACACATGTGCCGGAAAAGGTCGGGCGCTCTCAACCGCTACGAACAGATGGGTACATTTTTCCGCAGGGCGGTTTCCGGCGTTGTGAACAGCTTAGGGTTGGCATGTGCCACGGTCACCATACACGTGGCACCTGTGACGATAGTGCATATGGAATTCGTTCCGAGCATGGAGACGTCATCTTTAGAAACTGAAACTGAAATTCAGTTGTCACAAGTGTCGTTATCGCTATGGTGGAAACTGTCTCTGGGACCCCTGCCAAAAAGTCATAAACTAAGCCTTTGCGCCTGTTATCTGAATCCTCTCTCTCTCTCTCTCTCTCTCTCTCTCTCTCTTCTATCTATCTATCTATCTATCTATCTATCTATCTAGCTAGCTAGCTAGCTATCTGTCTATCTATCTATCTATCTATCTACATGTATCTATTTATCTCTCTATTTTTCTCTCTATCTATCTAT
>CM060311.1:7305446-7312946 GCA_030674185.1 Monoplex corrugatus | reverse complement strand
AAAAAAATAATTTTCAACTTCATAGGCCATGTGCTATAAAAACATTAGATAAAATAAAGTTACAACTATCATAAATGAAAAGTGTTCAATTCCCTTTCAGAAAACCATAGGTTTTATATACTTTCCTTCAGTAGTTTTTATGCTAGAATTTTTTGTTAATTATTACCCTCCACAGCCAAAAAAACCTTGGCCAATAGTTTCACCGAGCAAAAAATATTCATGGCATTGAAAAGGAGTGTTTCCATCATTCTGGTGATGTCAGCTTACTGTTTCATAGGTCCACTGGTCTGTTGGCTGTCCATCTTAATGTTTCCATCATTCTTGTGATGTCAGCTTACTGTTTCATAGGTCCACTGGCCTGTTGGCTGTCCATCTTAATGTTTCCATCATTCTGGTAGTGTCAGCTTACTGTTTCATAGGTCCACTGGCCTGTTTGCTGTCCATCTTAATGTTTCCGTCATGCTAGTGGTGTCAGTTTAGAGTTTCATAGGTCCACTGGTCTGTTGGCAATCCATCTTAATGTTTCCATCATTCTTGTGATGTCAGCTTACTGTTTCATAGGTCCACTGGCCTGTTGGCTGTCCATCTTAATGTTTCCATCATTCTGGTGGTATCAGCTTACTGTTTGATAGGTCCACTGGCCTATTCTCTGCCCGTCTTAATGTTTCCATCATTCTGGTGGTGTCAGCTTACTGTTTCATAGGTCCACTGGTCTGTTGGCTGTCCATCTTAATGTTTCCGTCATTGTAGTGGTGTCAGCTTACTGTTTCATAGGTCCACTGGCCTGTTCTCTGCCCGTCTTAATGTTTCCATCATTCTGGTGGTGTCAGCTTACTGTTTCATAGGTCCACTGGCCTGTTCTCTGCCCGTCTTAATGTTTCCATCATTCTGGTGATGTCAGCTTACCGTTTCATAGGTCCACTGGCCTGTTCTCTGCCCGTCTTAATGTTTCCATCATTCTGGTGGTGTCAGCTTACTGTTTCATAGGTCACCCTCCCCTTCCCATTTCAAGACCTTGCCATCACACAGGGTTTTCCACAGGCTCAGGCAGTCTGCCAGACAATTGCTGGTAGATTTGCGTTGAACGCATATGGAATTGTCTGAGTGAAACAATCCCCCTTGTACCAAGTCCAAACAGTATCCTGAAGAAAGAATCTTCGTTTTTTAAAAAGAAATCCAACCAAAACTGATTAACTGATTTTCAGTACAGGGTAAACAGGAAGTTGACGCTAAACACGTGTCGATCAGGTTGTCTGAATGCATTCCATTTGGTCCCTTTTTATCCACTGGACGAGGCGGCAGGGAAGTTTTTAGTCCTGTTTTTATTATCCATTGTTTGATGTTTGTGGTCTGTTTGTGACCGTGCGTTCGCGCTTGACAAAGGCCGGTTGGCCGAAAATTTGCGCTTGTTTTGTCTTGTTTTGTTAAATACGCGCTTACATTGGTTTTCTTGTTCTTCTGGTTCCTGTCTGAATGCGTCACAGGATGATGTTGGTTTTGCTGCTGTGGATGATCACATGTTTTAATCTGCACAGGAAGACCGCCATGATTGTTTGACGCAAACGTCTTTGCTATACATCATATTTCTCTTTTGTATTACAAAAAAACACACACAAAAAACGAAGTCTGTTATTGTGGGGATTTTTGGTTTCAGTCGGCTCCTACCAAGAGTTGAGCGTATATGGCAGTCATTGGGAAGACCGGGACCACACAGTCGAGTCTCATCTACGATATGGCAGGATGGGTTTTTTTTTATAATTTTGTTTAGTTTTCGTTTGTTGTTGTTGTTTTTCTCGCCTGTGGTTGACGCCAGGATATATTATGAAAGCAATTCTAGTGCACGGACTTGTCATGCAGTCTAATCCAAAATGAAAACCCAGAGCAAATTCACTGTCATCCCAGTTCTCATCATCATACCAGTCTAAAAATTTGTCTAAGAATATATGATCATGCCCTGCTGTCATGGTGATCTCAATTTTGGTGAGTTCAGGGGTGCTTCGGAGAGCAAAATGAGTAGTGTGGTGATATCACATTAGGACAGCGTTAAAGACTGGAGAATAAAAAGAAAAAAAAAAGTAGTTTTAGATGAAAAACATACGAAGAGAAAGCCAACTGTTTTGACATCACTGGCTTAAAGTCTCTTCTGGGGCAGTCAGAACGTGGCGAAATATCATTCACACGAGCATTCACTGGCACTGTCTCGAGTTCAATCCCAGCCTGCAACATGAAAACTGTTGTGTTCACTACCGGCTTTAATGTTCCAGTTATTTAGCTTAAAGTTTCACACAGCTTGTTCCCCCCACCCCCCACCCCACCCCTGCCTTCAATTTCAAGACCTTGCCAGCACATAGGGGTTTTGCACAGGCTTAAGGATTCGCTGACTGCAAGTTCCATACTGTAACCTTTTGTCCCCCCTGCAAAAAAAATTGACTACAGACTTCGTTTTTCCCTTTGTCCTTGTAAAACATGTGTTTACAGACTTCGTTTTTCCCTTTGTCCCTGTAAAACAGGTGTCTACAGACTTCGTTTTTCTCTTTGTCCTCGTAAACCAGGTGTTCACATGCTTTGTTCTTCCCTTTATCATCCATGTAAAGCAGGTGCTAACAGGTTTCATACTTGCCTTTGTCTTTGTAAAGCAAGTGTAAACATGCTTTGTTTTCGCCTACCATGAAGCTTCTTTTTTTCAACCCACACACCAGTTTACAGAATTAATAACTAATCATATCAGAGGCGAAAACAAAACTGGATACCAAGATCATACAAATTAACAATAAAAAGTGAGCGTTGAGTTCACAGAATACTGATCCCGATGTCTCCAACGTACAAACAAGCTATCACACCACAACTGACCGCATGTCAGAGCAGGAAGCGGGAAGGACATCAGTCACAATGATTAGGACAGAACGTGAAGGATGACCTTACATGTTTAGCTGTCACTAGCTGTCCTTCTCGCCCTGAGACTGTCATCAAGTTGACTGTTTCTGTGGAATCCAAACCAAGTGTGACTGCCCGCGCTCACGCAAACATGAACCAAAAAAAAACAACAAAAAAACACGCAAAAATAATCAGAATGATATTTAATACAACTAGACAAGACAGGAACAAATTTTTGGCCAACTGGCATTTGTCAAACGTAACATCACAAACAAACAAACATCAAATACAAAAATTAGGAGAAAATGACTAAAACTTCCCTGCAGCTTCTTCCACTGGAAGAAAAGGACTAAACTGACCAAAGAAAAGTCGGTTTAGTCCTTTTCACACTGGACAAAGCAGCAGGCAAGTTTCAGTCTTTTTCTCCTGATTTTTGTATCTGGTATTTGTTTGTTTGTGATGCTACGCTTGACAAAATTTGTGCCTGTCTTGTCTGTTTCTGTGGACTCAAGATCTAATGTCTCTAGTTCAGTCCCAGCCTGCAACATAAAAACTGTTGTGTTCACTGCTCAGTTTAACTCTTTTCCCTTCTGAGATTTGTTATGATTTTTCACGAAACTGACAGTACAATTATCAGAAAGCATGCCATTTCGTCAAATATTAACTCATATAATCAAATTATGTTATCAAACTAAACACCAAAACACTCAGGAATGTTTGTGGTTTCAACTGATGTATAATATACAGCCTTTTTATTGATAGATTTTATAGATCAAATTGAACGATGTCGTTATGGGAGAATAGAAGGGGGTTAATGTTCCACTTATCTAACTTTAAGTTTCACACATCCTGCCCCCCTGCTCCTCCATTTCAAGACCTTGCCAGCACATAGGGTTTTACACAGCTTTTCAGGATATTGTAATATACATAAATATTCACAGACCATACAAATGTAGAATGAACTACCACTATACACGACAGCTGTTTACTCTATTCACTTCTTATAACTTTTTTGATGTTATCTTGTACAGTGTCACACGATTTTGTGGCCAAAAGTATGTACTCCAAACGGAAAAGAAAAACAACCGAAAGTTCTGGCGGCACTGTCATCCACTTCTCTCCCCTCACTTGCAACATTCAGTTTACCTTGCAGTCAGCTCCCATGAATGTAAAATCCATCTAGAAATGTTCTAACATCTTCTTCCTCGTTAGAACCTTCCTGCAAAATCATTTCAGTTGCTTCTTGCAGCGTATAAAAACGTTTGAAGACATATGTTTATTTTCCTTCTGCCGTTTTGAAATTTTAATCTCATTCCGCTAGATTTGCAAAACTCACAACTCATGGGAAACAAATCGGCCAACACACACGGTCTAAGGGAAGCAACCTAAAGAAAATGTAAGATTTTATTATCAGTACAGTTGTTTCCCATAACAAAAACTCGCCTCCCTACAAACGAGATGACATAACAGAATAAAACAACGATGGGGCACTTAAACATCAAAACGTATAAATCCACAACCTCTGAGAACAGAAGTTCTGCAGTATCGTACTAATGTCAGTTTCCATGAATGACCTGTCCTGTCCCTCAGGGTGACGTCAGTCGTCAGGTGACCAGGATGTTACTGGTGGTGACGTGCACCTTTCTGTTACTGGTGGGGCCGGTGTCCGTCATGCTGGTGGTGGAGAAGTATGTGTGGATTCCAACCACACTTCACCAGCAAGCCGTTTATCACCTGACCCGCACAGTGCTCAACAACCTGTGCTACACCAACCATGCCATCAACTTCTGTCTCTACTGTCTCAGGTAAACTTCCAATTTTCATTTTACATCCGTATACAAATCAACATACAAGAAGTCCGGAATGATAACTTGCTAAATGGGCGCGCCTCAGTAGCTCAGTTGGTTGAGTGTCGGATTCACATGCTGATGGTTGTGGTTCGAGTCTGTGGGTGCACTGCATTAAAACTAGCCTTCTCACTGTCCCATCTTTACGTCATTGTTGTTCTGGTGGTATCAGTATAGAATTAGACAAGTCCCCCTTTCCCCCACTTCCTGGGATGGTTATCCCCGTCAGCCATATTACCTGAGATGGGTGTCGATGTAAAAATGGAACAATATCAATCAGTCAAAACTTGCTGAATGTCACTCCACTTATGAACTGGAGAGGTTCAAGGATTCTCTTACTAAACATGTTGTAACTATCCACACCACATCAGCTGATGATCCGAGTGCTGACAATAAATAGGCTAAATAAAAAAAAGAGTCCAATGTCAAAGATCTGCTTTTATACCTTTAGTGTCTTTAGTTCATTATGACAGAAGAAAACAAAGCCTATGAGTGGGGGAGCTCAGTAAGACAAAAATATGACATAAAAGAGAATATTCACTTTCTTAGATAAAAGAACTGGTGGCTAGTTGTTTTGATTCCGTTCTTTAATTATTGTTTATATTATTCATCCCCTTTTTTTTCTTTGAGAATAAGATACACAGATACACATGTCATTTACATGTAACCAAGAATAAGATACACAGATACACATGTCATTTACATGTAACCAAGATTGTTCCAATGACAGACTGAAGGGCAGCCGATATGTGGTTTCTAAGAAGAATGTTGAGAGTTCCATGGACAGCACAGAAAACAAACCGAGACAATCTTGATGAGGCAGACACAAAACGATCATTGATAAGGAAGATTAGGGAAAGTCAAGCGATAATTTATAGGCTATTATATGAGGAAAGGGAAATTAGAGTACATGGTCACAACAGGAAAGCTGGAGGAAAGAGAACACCAGGTAGACCCGGGAGAAAATATTGAACGGACTTGTAGGGTGACTGAGGACAGAGAGGGTAGAAGATGCGCTTGCAGCAACAAGGGATAGATGCATTTGGAGGGCCATGATCGCCAACGCCACGCGGCAGGACAATTGATGATGATGATGATGATGACGATGATGATGATAGTAGAATGAGGTCAGCTGTCTGAGAGCTTGAGTTCTCAGTGCTTTGCTAAAACGTCCTCTGATAAATAGGTGCGAGTCCATACCAGTTTGGGTAACAACAGATACAAAAACGATTCACAATGATGATTCCAGTTGATGCAGCAATCACAGACAGCTGCCGATATCAGGAGAGAGAAAGAGAAAAAAAAAAAAACAGGACAAGTACGCTTTTTTTACAGTAATGTTATCTAAATCCAGTTTAGTTTAATCAGTGCATCGCAAATTGCGACAAAGGTGTAACATTTTCCCAATATTGATTGTAAAAATTGTCTGTTTTTTACTTGTTGAAAACTTAACTTGCATGATATATACCTGTTCACATTTGTACAATTTGACTCCGGATTAAGGAAAATTCGCAGAAAGCACATTTATTGGTCGTTAATTGCTTTGATATGTAATACTTTCTGTTTCTCAGACTGGCTGCTTACTGGTATTTCTCATCTTTAGTAACTGACTTTTCCCCACTGATTAACATAAGATATAATACCAAAGAAAATAAGAGGGAAGCAGGGAGAATTTTAAATATCAACTAAGTAACATAACTCTTGACAGTCGCGGAGTTATCTCCCATAACTCTTGAGAGTCACGGAGTTATCTCCCATGTAGAATTTCTCAAACCCAATACAAATGCGCTACCCATTCAGCTAGCAAGACGCAGCCACAAAGCATAAAGTGGTAAGCTCAGAACATTAGCGCAAACTGTGTTGGGTTTGAGAAATTCTACATGGGAGATAACTCCATGACTCTCAAGAGTTATGTTACTTAGTTAACATAAGATATGTTTGACCTCAGATGTAGCCAATGTTTGATTATTAATGTTTACCCTTCATAGTCCAATATTAATCAAACAGCGACAGATCTGTGAAAAATAAAAATGCTGAAACTTTTCTTGCAGCGGGAAGAGATTCCGACAAGAATTTCTGAGAATTTTCCTGCGTTGTCACCAGCCCAGCAGACGACCTGCACACAGAGGGCAGCAGACGACAGTGTCAGCCGTCAGCAATTCCACGCTGCACTCTGACCTGGCATTGTCCCGCAAACCTTAACCCTTTGACTCTCTCGTCTTATCCACCAACTGCAAAACCTTAACGCTTTGACTCCCTCACCCTATCCACCAGCTTCCTGCAGAAAACTGGTGAATATGTGAGGAGTCAGAGGGTTAAGTTTTTGTTTTACTAGCATGGTTGACAATGCAGGATGCTGGTGGATAGGGCAAGGAAGTCAAAGGGTTAAGTCAGCTCAATGGCGGGAACATTACATAAAACACCAGATATGTGACTGGAGGCTGAATGTGAAGTGATTTTCTCCACTTCGATCGTGGTGACCCTTTCACCTCTCGCCCTGTCCACCAGCGTCCTGCAATTACAATCCTTTCCCCTCTCACATAATCTACCCAATTTCTGTAGCTTTCTTAACCCTTCCACTCCTCACCCTGTCCACCAGCGTCCTACCCTTTCATTCCCTCATCTTATCTGCCAGCTTCCTGTAACCCTTTTACTCCCTCACCCTATCCATTCGTGTCCTGCAGTTTAACCCTTTCCTCTCTCAACTAATCCATCAGATTCCTGTAGCTTTCCTAACCGTTCTGCTCCTACACTACTTTCAGGATGGGTGGGGAGTAAC
>CM060311.1:7300446-7302946 GCA_030674185.1 Monoplex corrugatus | reverse complement strand
TACACAGAGGCTACCATGTCTTCCCTTCTGCAAACCATAATATTTAAACAAGATTTCAGTTTGACTTAAAATGGAAGATATTCTGAAGGAAACACGCGCACGCGCGCGCACACGCACTCACGCACGCACGCGCACACACACACAAACACACACGCGCACACACACACACACACACACATACACACACACACACACACACACACACACACACACACACACACACACACACACACACACACACACCGATCGACCAGAATCTCTTTCCCCGACCCCTTTAAAACACAATCAGTTATTTCCACCTACGTTTACGACCCGACCTACAAAAAGCAAGATGATCATTGTATAAAGACAACAGTCAATCGACATACAGCAATATGCTGAGTTCAGGTCGTTAAACCGGAAAGTGTGGGAGTGCATGAAATCTACATCTGTTTTGTAGAAAAAGATAGCAATTCCCCGCATGCAGTTCACAGAGAGAGAGGGACAAAGAGAGAGAGGGAGGGGGACAGAGAAAGAGGGACAGAGACACACAGAGACTTGAGACTTGAGAATTTTTATTCAAGAAAGGCCATAGCCCCTACTGAAGGGGTACTTATAAGTACATTGAAATAATCAGATATATCATAAGATTAACAATAACAACAGAATAAACTTATATTACGATAAAGCAATTTCTCTGATTTTTGCTGCTTTGAGCAAGAACAAACCAAAATTCTAAATATAATCGAAACGAGTTGAACACATTAACAAACACAGTTTAAACATATGTGGGCATCTATAATATTTTTGAGGGATATACCTTGAACGGATTTCATCTAAAGCTGGACAACACAGGACAAAATGTATTTCGTCTTCTTCAGCTTGCATACATAAGGGACAGAACAAGTCAGACTCTCTGTGTTGCTTGTATCTCAATTGATGGACTTTCAAAGTTGATTGACCAAGTCTAAATTTTGCTATTTTTTTTTCAATTTGACATTCAGATCAAGGCTTATGTATGGTTTAACACAGTGAGAATCTATGACAGTTCTGTAAAAATCATATCTTCCACTTGTCTGTTTGTGGTCATTCCACTTTTGCCATCTACAATCAATCAGTCTTTGTCGAAAATCACGAATAAACTGTCTCTCATTGTCAGCTCCTTGGAAAACACCAAACATCACCAAACCCATATTCATTCAGACACATGCGTCGTATACTAGTTACCCAATTCTTCTTACCTTTAGAATCTAGATCAAATAGCATCTTATAGGATATTTTTTGGCAGGCTATTGTCTTCTATGTGCAATAGTTTTAACCAGAACTAAATACATCCTACAACTGAACGAAAAAACAATGGGTATCTGTTTCTCTATTATACTAAATTATTAGATGTGCGCTTATCCAGTCCTAAAAATCTTTTCAAAGCAAATAAGTGTACAGCTTCACAATGCATAACTGCCTTATCTAATCCCCAAATTTCTGCTCCATACAGCAACATTGGCTGTATTTGTGAGTCAAATATTTTGACAAGTAAATCAAATGAATTATTATTCAATATATTCAATCTTTTCATCACACATATCAATGCGTTTTTGCCCTGGTACAATATCTTTACAAGCCAGAGTAAAACTCAAACGTCTAGATAAATAATTTCCCTTGTACTTAACGCATTTACAACAGCATAACTATATCATTGTACACAGAAGAAATTTCCTTGTACTTATATGCATTTACAACAGCTAACTATATCATTGTACACCAATAATAATTTCCCTTGTACTTAATGCATTTACAACAGCATAACTATATCATTGTACACCAGATAATAATTTCCCTTGTACTTATATGCATTTACAACAGGCATAACTATATCATTGTACACCAGATAGATAATTTCCCTTGTACTTATAGCATTTACAACAGGCATAACTATATCATTGTACACCAGATAGATAATTTCCCTTGTACTTATATGCATTTACAACAGGCATAACTATATCATTGTACACCAGATAGATAATTTCCCTTGTACTTATAGCATTTACAACAGGCATAACTATATCATTGTACACCAGATAGATAATTTCCCTTGTACTTATATGCATTTACAACAGGCATAACTATATCATTGTACACCAATAGATAATTTCCCTTGTACTTATATGCATTTACAACAGGCATAACTATATCATTGTACACAATAATAATTTCCCTTGTACTTATACGCATTTACACAGGCATAACTATATCATTGCACACCCATCTCTCTCAGCAGCTAAATGTCCTCCTTTTCTAAACACGACAACATTACTTTTATTCAAATTTCCTTAAGATGCAAAGAAGTAGCGCCTTTGTCAGTATTTAACTGCCTCTGCAAACCTACAACCGTTTCAGATAACAACAACACATCATCTGCCAACAAAAGATTAAACAATTCTGACAAATCCTGTCCTGTGAGAGACACAAGAAAAGAGAAAGAGAAGGGGAAGACACGAGAGAGAGGGGGGGGAGACAGACA